>JAQZBX010009035.1:0-36280 GCA_029593785.1 Cabassous unicinctus | reverse complement strand
AGCCTACTTGTCCACCCTACCCTAACCCCTGTATTTTGAGAAACAGCCCACCCAAGAGAGGGCCCACTCTGGTCTTTGGATGGAACAGAGGCTCAATGGAGCTGCAGTTTATGCCCTGGACGTGGAGTAAGACCTGGGCTCAGTGCAGACTCCAGGAATGGAACAACTCAGGCAACACACTCCCCTCTGTGTCTACCTGTGCCTACTGGCAGCAGGAAGGGGTCCGCGAAAATCAGCAGCTTTGAAAATGTTCTTTTAGTTCCAGAACCCTTTCTTCAAAAGATAGCAACACCAAGAAGGATACACAAATCAGGCAAATAACAAAAGAGCTCCTTTGGTCAAAAAGGGCCCAAATTTCCACCCTCCTCATCCACATAACCCTTGAGGGGGCTCCATGGGAAGCCCTAGGGCTCTACAGAACAGAGTTTGGAGAACATTGGGCTAGACGATCTCTAAGGACACTTTTCTCCTTCATATTCTAAAGTCCAATTGTGAAGTCCCTATCTATTATTCGATCTCGATTCTCATTTGGCTTTTACAAAGTTTTTAAGAACTTTTTATGCATTTTCTTAGTTCTAATGACCGACAAGAGGGTCCCCTTGTTCAGGAAGTGGCATGGGGACATCTTTCACTTATTTCTTCTCTGTAGGATTTTAATTTAAATGTCTAATGTCTTCAATTACAATATGCCTTGCTATGGTGCATAACTGTATATGGCACAGGCCACCTCATTTCCCTCCCAAAACGTGGCTTCAGACACCTGAGCATCCCGGGCTGGCCTACCATGGGTATTGGTGGGTCC
The DNA here is from genome assembly GCA_029593785.1 of Cabassous unicinctus. NCBI lineage: Eukaryota > Metazoa > Chordata > Mammalia > Cingulata > Chlamyphoridae > Cabassous > Cabassous unicinctus. Next base: position 35,478 of record JAQZBX010009035.1, on the reverse strand, counting down.
CTTCCATATCACCCTTGAACATGGGCCACCTGCACTTTCTCTGTACCCAGGGAAAGTGTTAGCTGGGCATCCTTCTCCATCAGTAGGTGTGCTCTTTGTCTTAGCTTACATGTTTGGTTTCTGAATGCCCTGGTCTTATCCTCTACATGTAAGTCTGTGGTCACTAATTTCTCTCACCACCTATCAAAAATACTTCCTTAGGTTGAATTCTTTGTTAAAATTTGCCAAGTGTTGTCTATTTTAAACAACAGGAATTTATAGGCTCACCGTTTTGAGTCTAGGAAGAATCCCAAATCGAGGCATCATCAAGGTAAAGCTTTCTCCCAGAAGACTGGCGTTCTGGGACTGGCCGCCAGAGATTTTTGGTCCTGGGCTTTTCTGTCATATGGCAACCCACATGGCAGCCTTTCCTGGCTGCTCGGTTCTATTGACTTCCAGCTTCTGGCTGCTCCCTCTGGCTTCCTCTCTATATGTGGCCTTCCCTCCAAGGCTTCAGTAATAATATTAAGACCCATCCTGAGTCAGCTGGGCCACAACCCAACTGTAGAAACCTCATCAAACCTTTACAATGGGTTCACACCCACAGGAATGGATTAAGTTTAAGAACATGTTTTTCTGGGGTACAAAGCTCTAGCTACCCACACCCCAAGTACTATAATACACCCCAAGGTTTGATAATTATAGTAGTTTGAGTCAGCTTAAGTGTCCGCTCCTCCAGGGAACCTTGCTGACCCCTCATCACCCTCACCCTCAGCCCGAAACTAAGGCTCCAAAGGTCTCAAAGCCATCCTCAATCTACCTCTATCTCAGGACACATCACAGTGCTGTCACTATCTGTCCACCTGCCTCTCTCCTCCTTCTAGGCAAACCAGAAGCTCCTAGAGGATAAAAGTGGTGATGATAGTAGCACAATATTGTGAATGTAATTAATGCTTCTGAATGGTACATGTGAAACTGATTAAAATGGGAAATTTTGTGTTGTATGTGTATATACATATATAATCACACAAACTTATTTTAAAAATGAACTATTCACTTCTGTATCCTCAATGCTTGCCTTAGTATCTTCCTTTAGAAATGCTAAAGACCTAGCCCCTCCATTCAAGCAGTTTACACAATAGAAATAGAGACCTAAGAGGTTGTTAAAAATACAAAATCCAGTGTCAGCCCATCACACAAATAGCAGGTCAGTTGTTAATAATACATGATTGATTAGATCAATGAAATAATACTAATAATGATAGCTAACATTTATTGAGGCACAACAAAGTTAAGTTACCTGCCCAAGGTCACTAGTAAGGGACAGAGTCTGAATGTCACCCCAAGTGTCCATCCCAAAGCCAGCACTCTTAACAGCCAAGCCTCTCTAGGAACCTGTAATAGGAACAGTCAGTGCCATGGGAAAGTAGAGGAGGAAGAGGTCAGAGGGTTGTGAAAGCGCAGGAAGGAAAGCCTGGAGCTGAGGCTGGAAGGATGGATGTTGCACAGGGAGTGGAGGTAAAGGAGAACCATCTAAGCCCCTACCGGGTCCTCCAGAGAGAAGGGTACCTCTCACCCAGCAAGTGCTCCATCAGCTGGGTCTGTGCGAGCCCTCCAACACTGATGCTGGAGTTTAGGGTCGGTGCTAATGGGGACACTCATGAGAATGCTGAGATCATAAATACCTGTCTTTGTATGTCTCCCTTCACAGTGCAGTCATCATATTACTAAAATAACACTTTATGCTCATATACCTTTTACTTTTCACATCCTCTCCATTCTTGATCTCATTTTGTCCTCACCAAATGCCTGGGAGAGGAGAGACGGGCTTTTTATCCTGATTGTTCAGATGGGAGGACAATGAGATTTTCTCAGAGTCACACCCATGGTGAGAGCGACAGCGGCCCTGGACCCAGCACTCTTAGCCCAGGCTCCCCTTGAAGCCTACAACTAGCCAAGGGGACAGCCTGGAATTCCTCCCTCCAAGTCAAGTCTTTCCAAGGCTATCTATACTCCTTAGAAATGCTGCAGTGGAGTTTAATGTCAATAGAAGAGAAGCAAGGTTGGATTATGTCAAACCAAACTCACATTTGCGGTAACTATCTGCTAGGCTTTGTTGACCAAAAGAACTTCCTTTGTTCTCCGTGGCAGACACTGTGGGTGCTCTGCCCAGATCCTCTTGGATCCTTTTCTCTGTGGCCCCCTGCCCTGAGCTTCAGAGTGCTTTTCTAGCAGCCTGTACCTGTGGTTCTTTTTTGGAGAACCGTCCTATGTACTGTAGCAACTTGTCTGGATGTCCAGAGAGCCAGAAGTGTTTGGGGGCCCATGTCCCTCTGGGGCAGCCTTTAGCAATTGATGACTGATGAGTGTGGAATATGGAAGCCCAGGACCTTTGCCTCTGTTTGGGATGAACTCTGAGGTGTAACCTACTCCAGTGGTTTGCTGTGGGATCAGGCTGCAGTTACCCTTTAAGGAAGTTTTCCTGAAATTACACCTTTGCTTACTTAACTTCTTCCTCTCCTTGTCCTTCTTCCCAAACTCCCTTTCCATTTTCCCCTGGGAGCACTTCCTTGATAAATTATTAACACATAAGTCCTCATCTTAGGGTCTGCTCCTGGGGCAAGGAGAACATTCTCCAGCTCCTGGCTGACACTCAGGAAGAGTCTGAGAATCAGGGGTTAATGGAATGAGGGAGGAGCCCTGAAGAGTGTCCAAGATTGTCCCTCCAAGGAGCACACTTCCAAACATGGAGGGGTCAGGCAGAAAACTCTGAGCCCCGTGGATCTGGGTTTGAAAAGGGTGCTTAGACACTTACTACTTGTGTGGCCTTAAGCAGGTTACTCAGCTTCTCTGAGTCTCACTTGTCTCATCTAAAATTGGGGTATGTGGGGGAGAGAAGGGGAGTCTAATAGAAATATCTCCCTGGCAGCTTCATTGTGAGGCATGAGTAAGAACAATGCATTTAAGAGCATCTGAGATAGTCAGGGCTCGTCCCTAGTGGGAGCCCAATAAATGTAATTAACATCCTCCCAAGTCCTCCAACACTCGGCATTTCTCTTACAGGACTTATCACATAGAACTTATTGAATATAATTCTGTGTGTGTGTGTGTGTGTGTGTGTATGTGTGCTTTTCCCTAAAGTAGAGTGTAAGCTACTTGAGGGCAGGGATTGTCTTCTTTATTATTTTTTTTATTCTTAATATCCTCAGTGCCTAGCACAGTAACTACCATATAATAAATGTTTATTGAATGAATGAATGAATGAATGAATGAAAATCCACACATTTACAAATGAGAAAACCAAGGCTGGAGAAGTGAAGTGACTTGGCCAAGGACACTCAGCTAGTCAGTGTTAAGTCAAAGATACACATCTCAGGAATTCTGATTCCCTGTCCAGTGTTCATTTCTCTCTATGCCCTACCTCCCAGTGCCAATAGCAGGAATATTCAGAAATAAAAACTCTTAGTTCACAGGAATTGCTTGCTTTAACCTGCTCACCTCCCTCCTTCTGCTGGGGTTCAGATGTCACTTCTCTATGATCTGTAAACACCAGAGCTTCTTCTGGACCTCACTGAAGACTATTAAAATAAAAGCAGGTGCAACTACTGCCCTCCAGCGGCTTACAATCAGGTCAAAGAAGCCAATGTTACACTAATAGCCACTGAAATCATTCTGGCAATGCAAAGTTCCTGCTAAAACTCAGGGCCAAGCTACCCAGTCTCTCACCACCCAGGGCAAAGAGGAGCTCCTTAAATGTGCTCTCTTACCCTCACTTTGGGCTCCTGGTCCCAGTGGTACTGCTGGTGTTAGGAGCAGGGTCTGGTAAGGCAGACAGTCAACTGAAAATTATTGTTTGGTAACGATTCCTGGCATAGGTGAGGTGAGGGCAGAGGTTGAAAACCAGCAGCCTACATTCCATCATTTTTAAAGTATCCTTATCATTTAAACATACCTACTGAAGTAGTTCAGATAAAAAATAATGTCTTGGATTTGTTTCAAAATAATTAAGGGCAGGATGGGAATTGGGTGTGTACCAAAATGAATTAATAGAAGTGTGTGTCCATTGTTACAGCTTGGTGATATGTACATGGGGTTCATTATATGATTTTCTCTTTGTGTGCATATGTTTGAAGCTTTCCATAATAAAAATGTTCAATTTTTAACTTAGTTACTGTTCTGGAGAGTTAACATAACAGGCCTAAGATTGGTATCCTTAGAAAGCCCCGCTTGCAAAGTTGATCCTTGGCTGGTGACTGAAAACTTGGCTAGTAAACAGTTCCCTAACTGATATAAAACATTCCCTGACTGATAAGAGTGGCTCATTATGCCTAGACTGTGCAAACAATGTGGCTTATACTGGACTCCTGATTTCTTCCTGGGAATCAGGCATTTTAGTATGTGGTAGGCAGAGTGACTAGTGTCCCCAGTAAAAGTCTCAGGTGCTGTGTCTCTAATGGGCGTCCCTGGGCCCACATGGTGCTATTTTCATCACTAGGAAGAGTGGGCTCTGTGTAACGCCCTTGTGATCCAGCTGTGTATACTTACTTCATCACTAGAATAAACTTAGTCATGAGTACAATTATATGCTGAGTTCTGTGAGTCCTTCCAGCAAATCTCTGAAGGGGGTGGTGTTAGGGACTTCCACAACACAGTTAGGGACTCCCATAACACAGTAACCAACAACTAAAATCAGGAGATTTTACATAAAAATCTGGATTTCCAGTTTCTCTTGTAAAAGCAAAAGTTCTGGCAACCCTGGACCTCCGACTGGTATTGAACATGACCTCTCCAGGCCAACAGTTTCTTCCCAGACTGCTTCATTCATTAATATTACCTGCCTGTCCCCTGCAAGCATTTGAGTTTTAGATCCTTGAGCTGGAGAAGGGGGACGGGGGGGTGGTGGCTTTGACAGCTGCCTCCAAACCACAGCTTCCTAAGGCAGTGTTCTTTAAGAAGAATTAACCTACTGTCCTTTAAAGGTCCTCTAAAGTCCCCTCAAGTACAACAGACTCTGCAAATATTTACAAAGAACTTAGAGTTTCCTAGGCCTTGTGCTAACAATATCAACAACAGTAATAATACATAATAAGACTTACCATTTAGTTGCTCTGTGCCAGGCTTTACCAACTTCATTCCTAATCCCAACAACACTCTACAAGGCAGATCTTCTGATTACCATTTCACAAGGTCATTTGTTCTGTGATTGTAGACGCTGTCCTAGGCCACATGGCCTTACTTTTTCATCAGCAAAGACAGATAGCACATTAACCAACAAATAAGTATTACTGTATGTGTCAGGCAATAAGTCCTGTGAAGTGAAATTAAGCAAGGAGAGGGGCCGATCTGAGGATGTGTGATCAGGAAGGACCTCTCTGAGAAGATAACATTTGAACAAGGACCTGAAGGAGGTAAGAGTGGGAGCCAGCCAAGGTCTAAGGGATGACTTCCCAGGAATAGGAAAGAGCACGTGCAAAGGTCCTGTCGCAGAGGTGAGTGTGGCCTGACTGAGTCGTTAGACCTTAGTGAGCAAGAGGTCTGTGAAGCCAGCAGTAGAGAGTTTATGAGGATCCTGTAGTCTGTGAAGAGGCGTTTGGATGCCATTCTGGGTGGAATGGGAAAACATTGGAGGTTTATGCACAAGGATGTCGAAATATATTTGGAAACTGAGGCTCAGAGGCAGTAAATAATATTGCCCATAAGTAGGAGAGTCAAAATGCAATCACACAACCTTCTGGCTCCAAAGAAAATCTAGGGTTCTCACCATTGCAGAGGCAGTAAATGGGAAAGCTTTCCTTCTCAAAAAGTTCTGAGGCTTGGAAAATCCAAAAGTAAACTTGGTTTACTTTTGCTCTGGGACCCACCCTCACACTATCATGGTGCATAGGAACTTCCTAGCCTAAGAAGGAAGCACCTATGACTTTCAGCCATTTAGCCAAGATCATATATAGGTGGATATACCTTAATTATCATTAAAAATTAGTAATGCAGGCATGTATGCCAACATGATAACTTGTGGGTAAATCCAGTTTTCATCACTGAAGTCACTTGGAAAGCATCTGATGTGCTTACCATTTAAAAGAACCTGAGAGAAATCCTTAGTTAAGAAAACAAATATCATCTTTCAGACAAATAATGACTCCCTATTTGTTTTTCTTCCCCCAGAATTTTGGTTTCTGTACCTTGGTGTGTTTTTTTAAAGCAGTGTGTACCTGAACTATTACAGTCAGCCTCGTTGAAACACATCATTATTAAGATCTATAACATACGATGTGCTAAGGTTTCTAGATGATTCAACACCCATCTTGATGGAGAAATGTCTACGACACTAAACGGAAACTGGCCCATCAGATCTCAAGAATTTACATGGCCTCTTTAGGACTTGAATCTGTTCCTCACTGTCATATTAAAACAGTCCCTCTAGGACAAGGGGACACGAGAATTTTGGGGTCTTATAAGTGAATTTTATTTGGCCAAACAGAACCAGCCTCTAAATCCCCAGAGGACTCCCACAGGAAGCAAATGTAGCTGGGTTCTGAGTTGCTGATGATCAAAGAGAGAAACCAACTTTTGTGCCAGCAACTCTTGATTATTCAGGGGCGGATGATCCAATTTGTGGATTAGCTGAGCCTCTGGGCCTTTCCTGATTTCACTGATCATTAGCCCATGCCCCCTTGGGCCAGGAAGATAAAAGGAGCACAAGGCAAAGCGGTCCAGTGACTTCTTGGCCCACCGAGTAAAAGGGCAGGCAGGGAGGCAGTCGGATGCAGTGGGGAAAATGAGGTTTGGGGATTATCCAGATTTCAATGAGCTGGTCTCTCAGTAGCGCCTGGGCCCCCACCTGAGTCCTTAATGCTGGATAATCGACAGTTTACTTTAGATGGGGTGGAGCATAGAAACAGACCCCTGTGGATTCTGAATGTGATATTTCAAGTGCCTGGAGCAGGGGTGGGAAGAGGCCTGGTGGGAGAACCCCAGAGCATCAAACTCATGGCAATTTCATGGGGAGTGTGTCAGGGAGGAGAAGGGGGTAGAAAGGGTGTTGGCTTTTACAGAGAACATTCGGGTAGCTCTCTGCACCAGGGAACAGCAACCCTGTTAACCCCTAGAAAGGGGGATTTCATCCCCTTACACAGCACTTTCTGGGATTCCAAAAGCTCTGGAAAAAGAGGAGACTGAAGGGAGGGAGAGGTGGAAGGAGAAGGAGAAGAGGAAGAATGAAAGAAAAAGAAGGAAGGAGAAAGCAAGGGAGGAAAAGAAGCAGGGAGGGAATAAGGGAGAGAAGAGAACCTGAAGTCCAACCTGAAAGGGGTTTTGATTCCAAAAGACAGTCCCAGGATAGCCCCTTTCAATGACTGACCCCAATTAGACTGATGAACAAGCACCACGGAGACCCCAAGAGAGAACTGTCCAGCTGCACCCAGTCAACCCTAGAGTCCTAAGCAAAATAAATGAGTGGTGCTTTAAGCCACTGTTTTTGGGGTGGCTTTTTATGCCACAATAGAACCTGGTATTCAGACCCAAAACCCATCTACCCCAGATTCCAGCGATTTCTTCTTATCTCCAGCGGAACTTCCAATATTTCCCACAGAAGGAATGCTTTCCATTGTGAGGCAAGACCTCAAAACAATAAGGCCCTTTCTCAGTTCAGCATGTGGAGATCTTTTGGCCTACCACACCTCCAGACCCTGCGCCCTCCTAATTTCAGGTGGTTTCTGCATCCCGTGTGATGCTGTGGAGAAAGAAAGGCCATATGTCACAGAGAGAAGGGGCAGGGCTGGGTGGCCAGAGGTCCTGGTGGTTAATGTTTAATTGGTACTTTTTTTTGCCACTTGCTAGCTGTGAGACGATGGGTCAGTGGCTGCAACATTGTGTCAACCTCCTCATCCTAAAAGAGGCTTAAAGAGTTTCCCACCACTAGGGCCTGTCATGAGAATTAAATGAAACAGTGCAGGCTGCTGTGGGAGCAGAGCGCGCATTCGCTAAAGCTGGGTCGTTTCCATTAAGGTGCTGCCGCTGCCCGTTCACAGATGTTTTACTGGATCAGTTGTTCTCTTCAACTTAGGTTGTAAAATTCTGGTGGAATGAGACATTTCTAATATTTCTTCAGGGTCCCCAAGTCTGTGGTAGAATGTTAGACCTGTATGGGGCACTTGATGAACATTTGAAAACAATATGCCTGATTTAAATTCCAATCCTTATATTTCACAGGGAAGGTCATAGCAGGCCACACTGGTCAATAGAGTCTTTCAATGATATAGATGATAAAACCACATATCTTTTTAAACTGTATTCAGAAGCATATGTACAACCTAAAATTCCCCTCTTTTAACCACATTGAAATATTACATTCACAATGTTTTCTACCATCACCACCATCCATTACCAAAACTATTCCATCACTCCAAACAGAAATTCTGTACCAATTAAACATTAATTCCCCCATTCCCTACACCTACCCAGGCCCTTTGTCACCTGTTCAAGTTTCTGACTCCACGAATTTGCTTATTCTAATTATTTCATATCAGTGAGATCATACAATATTTTCCTTTTGTGTCTGGCCTATTTCACTCACCTGATGTCTTCAAGGTTCATCCATGTTGTCACATGTATGAGAACTTCGTTCCTTTTTATGGAATAATATTCCATTGTATGTATATATCACATTTTAATTTATCCATTCATCGATTGATGGACACTTGGGTTGCTTCCACCTTTTGGCAATTGTGAATAATGCTGCTATGCACATCGGTGTGCAAATACCTGTTTGAGTTCCTGCTTCCAAATCTTTTGGGCATATACCTAAGGAGTGGGATTGGGAGTCATATGGTAATTCTATACTTTAAAAAAGTATAATATTTCAATATTCTTTCAACTGTTAACAAAGTTACCACTCCAATGACAAATGTCAATAATGGGGGTGGGGAAGGGGTATGAGGTTTTTCTTTCGGGTAACGAATATGTTCTAAATTGTTTGTGGCGATGAATGCACAACTCTGTGATTATACTGAGCGCCACTGACTGTACATTTGGATGGATTGTATGGTGCATGAATATATTTCAATAAAACTACTTAACAAAAAAAATAGCACTGTACAAGAAAAACAATGAGCCCTAATGTAAACTATGGACCATAGCTAATAGTGCCATCATAATAATAATCTTTCTTAATTGTAACCAAGGTACCACAGTAATGCAAAGTATTTATAATAAGATGGTATATGGGAACTCTGTATTTTCTGTGTGATTTTTCTGTAAACCTACAACTACTCTAATAAAAAATATATTAATGAAAAAAGCACACAGAAATATTGTGTAGGAGAAGGAGGCAGATGGCATCCCTAGTGTGACTTCTCCTGGAGCCCTTAGACAATGTGGACCTGGCTTCAAACTCTGACTCAGCCACAGATGAGCTGGAGGTATTCAGTGTGTCCCAACCCCTGGGATCCTCAGCTTTCATATCTGTAAAGTGGGAATAACAAATCATCAGGGTTGCGCTGATTAAATGAGACATTCAACATAAGGCATAGATCGGCATGTGGTATGCACTCCATGCATGGAAATGATTATCATTAGCTGTACATTTGGGGATAAAATCCCTGGCTTACTCACTTTACATGGCAGTTTTGAGGATCAAGTGAGACGGGATGTGATGATGCTTTCAAAATATTTATAAAGTTCAATGCAAATGAAGTTATTAAAAACCAGACTAAAGTCCAAATCATCCAACATAAATATCCTTTCTGTTTACACATGCAAAGCAGAGCACAGAGTAGAAGGAAGAAAACTGTTGGGGAAATTCAGAAGGAGAGTCATTTGAACATCAGTGATCCAGTCACCTAAAACTGGAAAGAACTTGCAAGATCATCTGACACTCGTATTTTTCAGGTGGGGATATTAGGCCCAGCGAAGGCAGCTGAGCAGACCAAGTCAGAGAGCCTGAACAGGCGGCACCGAGACTAGAACTCTGGACCCAAAGGCCCTTTGCACTATTTCCCACCCTTAGGGCCTGACTTCGCTGGGTAATTATCCAGCTCTCTGCCCTCCAGAACATTCTCAAGCAAGCAATGGATGCAACTAAAAAATAAATAAATCAATGCCAGATCAGCTTTCTCATCCTAGCATCTCCCAACCCCTGGGAGTGGCAGAGAAAATGCCTCTGGGGTCTCTTTCTCTAACTTCCTTTCTCTGTAACGGCATAAAAATGGGAAAAGAGCAGCTGAGGAGGAATAACGTGTCTTGGGGAAAATACCCTCACTCCAGGCTGCTCCTCTGTCCCACCGCACCAAGGGACTGAGCTCTGGGATCGTGGCCTTGACGTCTGGCTGAGGCTCAGCCAGGGGGCCAAGTATCTGGCTTTGACTTTGTGGGAGAAAGCGTATCAATAGTTCTCATGAAGTTTTCGATGTTTTAAACACCCTGCATGCAACGTTGGATTTAAACATTATGCACATTACGAGGCTGCCTTGTTTTCCAATCACCCAGGCTCGAAGGCCCAGTCCCTCTCACTTGCCTTTCTGCTTTGAGACCTGCATCTCCCAGTTCTGGCCCAATCATTCTTTCTTTCCATCCCTGGGGCAGCAGCCTGCAGCAGCCCTCATACATCATGCCTTCCACTGCCTCCCACCAACCCCAAACCCTGCCTGTGTATCAGCCCCAGGTTCACCCTCCACAAACACCTGTCACTTCAGAGTTCCCCAGGTCCACAGGCTAAAGTCCAAGAGTCTTAGCCTGAAAACAGCTCTCTCCTCTTTCAGTCCTGTCTTACCTCCTTCGATCCCCTGGAAAACGAATTTGCTGTTCTTTTCTGTTTGCATGCCATTCTCCGCGTTTTCAATGCCCTTCCACCTCTGCTTATCCAAATCTCAGCCAGCCTTCAAGTCCTAGGCAAGGCAGTTGCTTCCATGAAGTTTCTGCTGGTAACTCGAGCCAGAAATTACACATTCCCTGGTCTAAGCTCCCTCCCATAGCCTCAGACCCAGCCACGACATGGTGTGTCTGTAAATTCCTTGGTATTTCTCCCCTTGCTTGTCACAGAGCCTCTCCCAGAGGACACATTCTTTTAGGGCAAGGACCATATTTCATTCTTTACCCCTCCACAAAACACAGCATTATAGCTTTTGCATCCTAGATGCGCAATAATTATTTGTTGATTGAATGAAAGGTTAAAACAAAACAAACAAACAAACAAAAAACACTTTTAGCAGAGTGCCTTCCAAGATACCCAGCAGAATTCAGTGGGCTGAGAATTGGATACATCAATACTGATTCTTCTCCGAACAGCAATTTGAAAGTTCACTGGCTGCTCCTGAGTCTCAGTTTCCCCATCGGTGACCAAGTGACAAAAACACTTCCTCACCTACTTCCCCAGGCTACTTCTTTTCACCTAAAAGTGGGCAACATCATGCTTGTTTTGTGTTTTCGTTTTAAGCAAGCTAAGTACACAAAAACCTGGAGGATTCTGCTTGCAAGAGAAAAACCTAGGCGGGTTTCTCAGAGTTCACTGCCAGCCCACAGGAGAGAGACAGGTTCTCTCACCAACCAGAAAGGAAACAGCTGTGGTGACAGATGTTGGTGGCACTGATTATTCCAGGGATGTTTGCATTCAGATTTTCCAGGCAGTCTTGGTTTTTTGCAGTCAGTCTTGTTTGACAGGTCTTCCCTGGTCTGGTCTTGGGGGGTGAACACAAACTGCCCCCACCCCATATGTTTTCATTTATTTCTCCTCTCTACTCACAAACACAGTATACAAGACACCCACCCACCCACCACATCCATTCCCCACTCCCCCAGTGACTTTGTGCTTCATTTTGAACATCAATGGCCTGAGGGAGAGAATCCGTCCATTCCTCCTTAGGTTGCTTTTTGTTTTTGTAGGTATGTGTGTGTGCTGGGTGGGAAGGGTTGCCGATGTCTGGCTAAACAACATCCAAAGCTCCAATTTCTCCAAAAGATGTGCAAACTTCTGCTCCCACACAGGACTTCAACTGAATACCAAAAAGGGGTGTCTTTGTTCCCTCTAAACGGAGTATTTACTTTGAGCTGGTAAAATGAATTAATGAAAGAAAGTGACACCTTCAGCTTCTGGGGGAGGGGTGGTAAGTGAAATCAGGGGGGAGGAGAGATTTCCCCATATCCCAAATAAATGGGAGAAGGGGTGGAAGAGGTGGATGAGGGTGGCAAGGAAGGAGGATCCCAGAGGGTTTTCTCAAATAGAACCTGCTAGAAAATGGGCTACTCTTTTCTGGGATTAAAAGTTGCTTCATATCACTGTAAGTAAGGGCCATGTATAAGCTAAAATAGGCGACCATTCGCTTGATCTTCAGTTCAATCCTATTAGGGGCCCCCTGGAGCTGGAGAGAGATACCAGCCTGTCATGTCCCTGTTGCTGTGACGACCCTGTCTTTATGGAACAAGAAAGAGAAATGGTAGTGATTGGCAGACCCTGCTTGCCCCCGTATGTAACACAAAGGGCGACAAAACGAAGAGGAAGTGAGGCCCTTCTCTGCGGCTCGACGCTTCTTAACCCTACACCACCTTCCACCTGGTCCAAGCCCCCAGCTCCGGCCTCCACCAAAGGGAAGGCACGGCGCCACTGGCCGTTAAGTGCCCATGCCCAAAAAGCACTAATTATTTTTTTTGTTTAATTGCCATTAATGCAAAAATAAAAAATAAAAAATAAAATAAAAGCTCGTCTTCCATCAACTTCATCGGGAGAAAAAAAAATGTGGGTGGGGAATGGAAGCGAGAAGGCAGGGCGGGCGGCATTGTCAGCTGGGCACTGTTTGCCCGTCGTTGGGGGGACGGGGGATGGGAGGCGGCCCGGGTCTGATAAATCCCACCATATGGTGCCAGACTCCAACTCGCCGGCCATAAATAACGGCCTCCCTTTTCGGGTTTTCTCGCTGGGCTCCTCCGATTCCTGCTCAAGTGGCGGAAAAGTGCAAAATGCTGCCTGTGCTCCTTTCCATTGCAGTCTGCGCGGGAAAGAGGAGACGCTGCCTGGAGCGGGAGGCGGGGGCCGGGTCACCCGCCAAAACCGGGCGCGGCGGGGTGGCCCCGAGATGAGACCCGCGGTGACAAAGGCCGCGCCCCGCGCCGCCGTCTCCCGAACCCGGGCCGGAGTCTCTGAGAGTCGCCCCATCCTATCAGGGGCCATTTGTTGCAAAAGTAAAAACAAACAAACAAACAAAAAAACCTGGTAACAGAAGCGAAGGCATTTTTTCTGCGCTCTGTCCCTTTTAAAAAGCCGGTGACCCGGCGGCCCAACGCATCCCGGGCGAAAGCGCCGCGGCTGCGCCAGGCGGGCACCCCGAGCGCCCGCGGATTTGGAAACATTTTGCCCCGGACAATTGCCTCACTTTGCTCTGCAGCTCGGCCCGGGTTTGCTCAGACGCTCGCTGCAGCCAAATCCAGCTTGCAGCCTCACAAATTGAAATAAACCCAGGACCGTAGCCGAGGCCTCGAGGTGCCCAGATAGTTCCAACGATCAGGATTTAAATATGATTTCCGGAGGGTAGACGGGGATGGGGGTGGGGGAGGGAAGCTCTGTGCCGATCACTTTTCTCCCTGTCTCTTTGAGGAGGGGATGGGGGAGAAAAATAAGAAAAGAAAGTTTACTAAAGGAAAAGAAAAGAAAGGCAAAGAAAAAGAAAAAAAAAAGTTTCTTTCGGGGAAAGCAGTGAAATAGGAAATGAAGATCCGTTCTGCAGTTTAGCTGAAAGGAAACGCTGTCTAATCCTGACACGTATCGCATTTAAAATAAAACTCTTTTATTTTCATGCGCGCCGAGCCCCGCAAACATTGTTCGGACTCCTAGAGGGGGAAAGAAGTCATAAAATGAGGATTGGTTTCTTTGTGGGTCGCTCTGCCAACGAGGAGCTTTTAAAAGAAGGCCAAACAAAGCCGGTGCCAGGAGGGGTACTTTCCAGGTGAGCCAGAGAGAGATATAAACTCCCCTACAGTCCCTGAAAACGCCCGAGAATAAGTTATTGATTAAAACCGACCCATCCTCCTCATAAGCCCCCAGTTCCCTTTCCAAGACCCCGTCCCTCTCCCAAATAAATTACAAGCGGCTCTCTTCCTAAGCCAGGAGCTCTTGGCTTCACAATATGCGCCAGAGATTTTAAGAAAAGACATTGAGGTTTGGGGATGGGGCGAGCAGGGTGTGTGACTTGGGGCCGTCCTGGACTCAGTGTTGCCGGCTCTTTTCCTGCCAGGCGTGACAAAGGAAAATATTTTAACTGCTTTGTAGGTGCGTTTTATTGTTATTATTTTCTATCTACTCTTTTTATTCTTTTTTTAACCTCCTATCTACTCTTTTTTTTCTTCTTTATGTAAGAAACAGATCAAGAAAAACTAATTACAAGGCATGGCACCAAAGTTAAATGAAAACGTAATCCGGCAATACTGAGAGCAAATTAATTTTTTAAAAGATAGATTTTAGGGGGAAAAAAAAAAACACATTGTTCTCTCTGGTAACATTCGTTAAAACAATGCTCGATTTCGGACTGAAAAATCAGTCTTAACTGAGAACTCCAAGGTCACTCTCTGGATGTATTTTCTTTAGAAATTCTATTTCCAAAACGTTGAAGGTTTCTTTGGGGACTCTGTTTTGTATGTATATTAAAAGGTTTGGGGTTTTGTGGTGGTGGTGGGGGGGTTGTTTTGTTTTTATTCAAAAATACTCCCTCTCTGTTTAGACCCAGTAGTCTTGGAAACTGGGATTTGGGTTTGTTTGTTTTTTTCCTTTAATGACCCAATTGATATTTTATTGAAATTAATAATAATAATAATAAAACTTTCTCCCTTCCAGGTGAGTGTTCTATCTCCACAAATGCTCCTGGCTATTGGAAAAGTGGGCACCAGGGCGCAGTCTGAGAGCTCGCTCTAAACCAGCGCTTGCTTCCTGCTGCTCCCCTCAGACCAAATGAGGAGTCTTTTGTTGTGCTGTTAATGGTGGGTTTTGTTTTCTTTTGTTTTGGTTTGGTTTGATTTTTAAACACTTTTGTTGGGTCTTCGACATCTTGGATGAGCTGCCTGGGTAAAGGTTTAATTTTCATTTCAACAACGCACAAGCTGACACACATAGGGAAGTTGCAGGGCTTCATCCTAAAAAATATTTTTAAATGTGCAAACATCATGAATATGAAAAATGGAGGGAAATGTGTCTGTTTAACCTCTTATTTGCTATTTGTTAGAACCTCCACTACCCCTTCCGTAATGCCGTGTCTTTCCGAAGCCACTAGAAACCCCCTCTTGTTAATTTCCTTACATTAAGATATTCAAAAATTATATTCCTCAAATCTCCATCCCCTGCTCTCCTTGACCCACATCAGCTGAGTCCCGCAAGAAATAAGTTGGCAGATGTTTATACAACGTCAAGGGAAGTTTTTTCTTCAGTTGAAATCTTCCCGTCTGTTTTAATTTATTTTTAAATATGGTAGGGTTTTTCTTTTTCTTTTCTTTTTTTCCCAACCTTTCTGCTTTACTGTACTTGGTCAGGGCGGGGCTCAAGGAAAGAAAGCCACGTCTTTCTCTACCATATTGGCAGTGAATTTGCGCCACCTTCTGGTGGGTTGGAGAATTACAACAACACCCGCTGTTTCAAAGAATTCTAAGGCACCCTCCTTCTATGAATGTTGTCCTATTTGTATCTGAACTCAGAGCACCACTTAGCTTCTTTGAGAACTCACAGCAGATCTCCTGCGGCCTGGTTTTATAAAAATTCTTTGAACCGGGATAGCTTTTTCTTTATCACATACTTGAAAGAGCTCACAAAATCCCAAACTGGTCCCTGTATGTTAATTAAACTGCTTGGCAGGGAAGTAAAGGATAGCTACAGAATAGTCTTTTCCTCTTCTCTGTTGGCTTTCCTCTGTAGAACGCTTGCAAACAAATCGGAGGCTATAAATGTAGGAGCAGAAAAACAAATGCTTCTCTTTCTTGGGTTCCTAAGACCCTCATTACCCACAATTAATCATAATGACATGCTGTATTCAGGCTCCTTGCTGAGGTCTGGCAAAGAGCACACAGATGTGGCTTTCTGTAGATTTCAATCCCTTCTACAATATGGATTTTAGGATACAAAGCTTGTTAGTACACATTACCAGCTCCCTGGGTCTGTTGTTTCTCTCAAAACTGCTGGTCAGCGCTAGGGTGCCCCAGGATTTTCCCCGCCTTCAAATGGGGAGCATTTTTTCATGACTTTCCTGCCTGGTGGCAACCACCACAGAATCCAAAGGTCAATACTTGTTCTTCAGTGCCAAGTTCGATTTTTAAAAATAGAATGTATACCCAAGGAGATACACATTAATACACACGCATATATGTGTGCAATATTTATCTTTCTTAGGTGAAGGGCTCATTCCAGGAGAAAAATAACTTGAAGACTTTAAAGAGTGTGTGGAAAATTAACACCATGTTTCAGTAAACAACACCATGTTTCAGTAAACATGGTGTTAGTAAAGCCCAAATGCTTTATCTACAGAACTGAGCTCATAGAGAGAAAGGTGCTCAACTGGGTAAAAAAGTTTAAAAATATTTTTAAAGTGAAGTCGTTTGCTATATTATTCATATTATGTTAACCGACAAGCATTTACTGAGCATCTGATATGTTCCAGGTCTGAGAAGACAAAACGGCCATGACGGCTCACGGGCAAGGTGCTCAACAGGTAAACTTGTCTCCTACTGAATTAGCAGGGGCTGTCCAGCAGAGCTGAGTTAGAGGCATTTCCCAGACAAGTCTGGTTCCTCACTTGATGTTAAGACAACCCCATCAAGGAAGACCAACAATTATTTTGTCATCCGCATAATCTCAGATCTTTACTACAAACTGAAGAAGAGTGTGATGAAAGTATATACAGAAAACTACAAACTTTTCCTGAGGGTTATTTCAAAATAAGAACCCAGAAAGTGAGGAAAAGACTGTGTTCCTAGGTTCTGTCTTAATATTGTGAAGACTTCGATTCTCCTTCAATTAATCTATAAATATACAGTAATACAGATCAAACCAGAAAGATGGGGGGATATCAGAAGGGAATTTGACAAAGTAATTCTAGAGTTCACACTTGACACAAAAGCAATGAGACAATTTGTGCAAAAAGAATAAAATTTGTCCTAATTATATGTTCCATAAAGCTACAACATTAAGAGGATGGTATTGGTATTAAAAATAGACCAAGCAAGGAAACCAAATAAAAAGTACAGAAAGAAAGTATTTCTTGTATTTATAACAATTCAATGTAAGATAAAGTTGACATCTCAAATTAATGGGATGGATTGTTTAGTAAATGTTGGGAAAATGTATTATCCATTTGTCAAAAAGATAAGTTAATAAACACCTTAACCAAAAACAAAATTCTTATTAAAGATTTACATGCAAAGCTTAAATTGTGAAGAAAAAAAAAAAAAAGAAAGACACAAATAGGCATCTTACAGTAGAAGAGGCACCTAAGTTAATATATATAAGAAGAGTTTGAGGACAAGCAAATCAAGGTCATAATGAGATATTTTATATCCAATATCCATATGCATATTATTTTACAGATGCCATAAAATTATTCAATTGGCAAAAAATTAAAAAGTCTAGCAATACCAAGTGTTGGAGAGGATGTGGTACCACAAGGTCTCTGAAATAATGCTGCCAGAAAAGGAAGTTGTACAACCACATTGGAAACCAGTTTGGCACATACCATATAAGCCAGACATTCCAGGCCCAAGTGTATGCCTAACCTCTATACCACAAAAAAATAATGTATAGGAGAATTCAGAACAGAGCTGGGCATAACAGTGACCCTAATGTTCATAAATGAGAGAATGCATGAAAACCACAGTGCTTTATGGACACAACTGAGTTCATACTGCAGTCAAAATAAATGGTGTACCATGAGACACAGCTGTATTGATCAATTTGAGCAGGATGATAGAAGTGAGAAAAAAATCTAGTGCCAGAAGAGTACATGTAGAATGATACTCTTTTTATAAGCATAAAAATAACTTAAATATACACTTCTTAGGAAAACATATAGATAAGATGAAGATATATGAAAAGAAAAGGAGGGAAGCAGGTATGGTTCAAGTGGTTGGGCTTCCGTATACCATATGGCACGACCCGGGTTCGATCCCCAGGGCCTCCAGGTAAAAGACGAGCAGGCAAGCCAACCCTTGCGGATGCACTGCAAGCCAGGCCCAAGTGGCAAACCACACAGCAAGATGATGATGCAACAAAAGAGAGACGCAGGAGAGAGCCAAGGCGAGACGCGCCAGAAACCAGGAACTGAGGTGGCACAAGTGACAGGGTGCCTCTCTCCCACATTGGAGGTCCCTAGGATCAAATCCCAGTGAAGGCAGGAGGAGAAAAATGAGAAGAGAAGGCAAGAAACAGACACAGAAGATCACCCAGCAAATGGACAGAGACAGCAAGCAGGGTGTGTGTGGGGGGTGCGGGTGGGGAGTAAAAGAGGCTGTCTGAATGGTTATCTCAGCTTGGGGGAGACAGGATGATAGGGTGCGAGCAAATCACATGGGTCAAAGCAAATTAACTCAAGCTCATTTTATTACGTTCTTAAAATGAAAGGAATGAATACATTATAGGAGGACCATGCTTGCACCAATAAGTGTGCCAGGAACAAGCAATTCTTTGCACCTCAGATCCATTAAAAATGAAGGTGTTTGTACAATTTTCATATTAGGAAGGTTCTTTCAGACATAAAGTCAATACAAAAACCATAAAGCAATTATGGATAAATATGGTTACCTAAAACCTTTTCAACTTTTTACAGTAAGAAACATAATTTAAAAGTTAATAGCCAAACAAGTTAATAAAAATATTTTTGCCACAAACGAAAGGCAACAAAGACATCTTACTTGAAAAATGGACGAGAAATATAAACAGGCATGGTACGATAGAATACATATAAATGGCCAATAAATACATGAAAAATGTTTTCCAACTCATTACATGAGTAATCTAAGACATGCAACTTAAAACAACACTCAAACACGGCAAAGATGGAGATGGTTGGTAATGCTTGGTTTTTGCAAGCTTGTGAGGCAAAGGGCTTCTTTCTCCAACAGGCCTGTATAAATCACTGCTCCACTTCTGGATTCAAATCATAATTAAAACCATAATGGCAGCTAACATTTATTGAGTTTTTATTATGTGCCAACACTCTTTCAAGTGCTTTCCATGTGTTTTATCCACACAGAAGGCAGGTACAATTAATATTCACATTTTTCAAATGAAAAGTACTTTGAAATGTGTATCAAAAGCCTTAAAATGTGCCCACTGCTCTACCTTAGCAATCTCCAGAGCTTAGAATGCTCAACATAAATACAGAGGGATCCGGCGTTTTACTGAAGAACGGTTTCCTGCTCACATCTTGAATCCTCCCTTAACCTCCACGCTTCTGGTTCACTTAAACAATGGGAATTTATTGGTTCACCATTCTGAGGCTAGGAGAAGTCCAAAACCGAGGTGTCAGCAAGGCCATGCTTTCTCCCCATTGTCCGCAATAGTCTGGTGCTGGCTGCATCCGTGGAGCCTCGAGGCATATGGCCATGTCTTCTTTCTCACACGATGTCCTCTTCTTTCTCTTCCGGGTTCAGTTGACTTCTAGCTTGGTTGCTTTCTCTCACGCTGGCTTCTGGTTTCTTTCTCTTTATAAAGCCTACAGTAATCCAGATTAAGGCCCACCCTGCTTCAGTTGGCCACATTTTAACTAAAACTAACATGTTCAAGAGTTCCGATTTACAAGGGGAAAAGCAGATTAAGATTAGGAACATGTCTAAATCGAGGTACCAGATTCAACCTACTGCAGCTTCCAAATAGTGAATCTTTCTATACTTTGGATGCAAAGGGTCTTGAAAGTATGAAAAATATGTATGGGGAAGCCAATGTGGCTCAAGTGATTGGGCTCCCGTCTACCACACGGGAGGTCCATGGTTTGGTTGCTGGTAACTCCTAAAGAAGAAACGAACTGGCACAACGGGCAGGCGCAGTGAACTGACGTGACAAGATGATGCAACAAGAGACACACGAGGAAATCATAACGAGAGACACAACAAAGGAAAGGAGGTGGCTTAAGCAATTAGGCACCTCCCACATAAGAGATCCCGGGTTCGGGTCCTGGTGCCTTCTAAAGAACAAAGAAGACGAACAGACACTGCAAGTGCAAACGACAAGGGGGTGGGGAGAGAAATAAATAAATCTTTTATAAGATATATGTATGTTCTTGCCCTAGCAATTCTATTTCTAGGGCTTTATTAGAAGAAAATGAATAAGAATATATGCCAAAATTTAGCTGCAAGAACATTCATCCTGATGTCTACTGTAACAAGAAAACTGAAATAACCAATGTTCAACAATAAAAAATTGGTTGAATAAATTGAAGAATATTCACGGGATAAAACAGTCTGCAGTGCCTTTTTTTAACCTATCAGATTATATTTTAATAAATTGTTTTGAGATCAAGCAGTTATAAAAAATAATAATAATACAGAGAGATCTTATGTACCCCTTACCCACTTTTCCCCAATGGTAATGTCTTGCAAAACTACAGAACAATATCACAACCAGGATATTGACTTTGATACAGTCAAGCTACAGAATCTTTTCATGACAACAAGGATGTTTCATTTGCTCTTTTATAGCTACTCACTTCCCTCCCTTCTCCTCCCCCTACTTAATCTCCAGCAACTACTAATCTGTTCTACATTTCTATAATTCTTTCATTTCAAGAAAGTTATATAAATGGAATCATACAGTACATAACCTTTGGGGATTAGCTTTTTGCACTCAGCATAATTCTACAGAGATTCATTCAGTTTTGTTGTGTATCAGTAGTTTGCTCCTTCCTACTGCTGAATAGTTGTCTGGGGTATAGATGTGCCTCAATTTTTTTTTACCATTTACCTACTGAAAGACAGTTGGATTGTTTCCATTTTGGGGTATAATAGAATAAAGCTGCTGTAATCATTTATGTGCAGGTCTTTGTATGAACATAGGTCTTCATTTCTCTGGGTTAAACATCCAGAAATAAATTGCTGGGTCATGTGGAAGTTACATGTTTAGATTTTTAAGAAACTGCCAAACTGCTTTCCAAAGTGGCTGTACCATTTATCAATGCATAAGAGTCCAGTCTTTCTGCATCCTGACTAGTCTTTGGTGTTTTCACTAATTTTTATTTTAGCCATTCTGATAGTGTGTAGTGATACCATATTGTGGTTTTAATTTGCATTTACATAATGTGCTTCTTTGCCATCTGTACATCTTCTTCATCTATATCATGTCTCTTTATGTCTTTTGCCCACTTTTAATTGGATTGTTATTTACTATTCAGATTTTAGCGTTCTTTATATACTTCACCTCCGACTCCTATCTTGGATATGTTGTTCATTTCTCTCACTTTGTAGCTTGTCTTTTCATCCTCTTAAAAGTGCCGTTTGCAGAACAAAAGTTTTTTAATTTTGATGGTCCAATTTATCACATTTTTCCTTTATGCACCACACTTTTGGTGTCAAGTCTAAGACTCCTCTGCCTAGTTCTTGATACCAAAGATTTCGTCCTGTTTTTTTAATGAGTTTTACAGTTTTGTTTTACTTTTAAGACGATCAATTTTGAGTTAATTTTTGTATAAGGTGTGAGGCTTAGGTCAAGATTCATTTTTATGTCTATGGATATCCAGTTGCTTCAGCACCATTTTTTTGAAAGGCGATCTTTCCACCTCTGAATAGTGTTTTTCACCTTTCTCAAAAATTATTTGGGCATATTTGTGTTAATCTGTTTCTGGGTTCTCTATTCCATTCCATCGATATGGGTCTATCCCTCCACTGAAACCACAGGTTTTGATTTCTGTAGCTATGTAATAAGTCTTAGAATCAAGTAGATGGATTTCTCTCACTTTATTCTTCTTTCTAAAAATTGTTTAATTCCTTTGTCTTTCCATATAAATTTTAGAAAATTCTTGCCTATATGTACAAAAACATCTTGCTGGAATTTTGTAGAAATTGAATTAAACCTATATTTCAATTTGGGAAGAATTGACACCTTTATTATGTTGAGTCGTCTAATCTATTAACACAGCATGTCTTTCCATTTTTTAAGCATTCTTTTATTTCCTTCATCACCACTGTGTAGTGTTCAACATACCAATCCTGCACATTTTGTTAGATTTGCACCTAAGCATTTCATTTTTTTCAGCAATTGTAAATGGTGTTGTATTAGCTTCCACATGTTCATTGTTAAATAGAAATGCAATTGATTTTTGTATGTTGATCTTGTAACCTTGATAAACTCACTTATTAGTTCTAGCAGAGTTTTTTATTTTTTGATATTCCATTGGATTTTTTGAATAGACAATCATGTCATCTACAAATAGGGATAGCTTTATTTCTTCCTTCCCCTTGCTTTTTATTTCTTTTTCTTGCATTATTGCACTGGCTAGAAATTCTGTCTCTAGGTTGCATAAGAGCAGTGAGAGAGCAGCTCCTTGCCCTGTTTCTAGTCTTAGGGGCAAGCATTAAGTCTTTCACAATAAAACATAAGGTTAGTTGTAGTATTTTTTGTAGATGCTCTTTATCAAGTTGAAGTTCTCCTCAATTTCTATTTTTCTGAAAGTTTTTTTTTTATCATGAATGGGTACTGAATTTTGTCAAATGCTTTTTCTGCATCAATTGAAATGATACATGATTTTTTTCTATTTATTAGCCTGTTAATATGGTAGAGTACATTGACTGATTTTCAAATATTAAATGAACTTTGCATGACTAGAATAAAGCCCATTTGATCATGGTGTATAATTCCTTTTATAAATTGCTGAATTCTATTTGCTAATATTTTGTTAAAGATTTTTGCACCTATATTCAGGGGAGATATTGGTCTATAGTTGTCTTTTTTTGTACTTTTTCTGATTTTTGTATTAAGGTAATTCTAACTTCATAAAATAAATTGTCAAGTGTTCCCTCCCTTTTTATTTTCTGGAACACACTCTGTAGAATTGGTTCTAATTCTTCTTTAAACATTTGAAAGAATTCTTCAGTAAGTTGTATTATATAAAAATTTATAAAATTTTTAAGTTTTATAAATTGTTATATAATGCCACTTCCTTTATGGTTTTAGGGCTATTTCAATTATCTATTTTGTATTGAGTGAGTTTTTTTAGTTTGCATTTTTGAGGAAGTGATTAATTTCACCTAAGTTGTTAAATATATGTGTGTAGAGTTATTCATAGTATTCCTTTCTTATCTATTTGATGTCTACAAGATATGTAGTGATACACCCTGTTTCATTCGTGATATTGGTAATTTGTGTCTTCTCTCTTTTTTTCTTTGTTAGTCTTGCTACAGGTTTGCAATTTTATAAAACAAAGAACCAGCCCTTTGTTTCAATAATTTTCTCTAATGTTTTTCTGTTTTCAATTTCATTGATAACTGTTCTTATCTTTATTATTTCCTTCTTTCTGCTTATTATGGGTTTATTTTGCCCTTCTTTTTCTAGGTTATCAATGTGGAAGCTTATGTTATTTATTTGAGACATTTCCTCTTTTCTAAGGGATGCATTGAGTGCTGTACATTTCCCTCTCAGTACTCAACTGTATCCCACAAATTTTGATATGCTGTATTTTCATTTTAATTGAGTAAAATGTATTTTTTTTAATTTCCCTTGCCTCTGATACATGGGTTGTTTAGAATTATGTTGTTTAGTTTCCAAGTGTTTGGAGATTTTCCTGTTATCTTTATGTTATTGATTCTAATTTGATTTCATTGTAACTAGAGAATCCATTTTGTAAGATTTCAATTGTTTAAATTTATTGATGTTTTATGGTCAGTGTACGATCTATTTTGGCATTGACGGACACATGAAAAGAATGAGTATTCTGCTGTTGGTGGGTGGTGTGGTCTATAAACATTGATTGGATCCTATTGTTTGATGGTGGTGTTGAGTTCTTCTATATCCATGCTCATTTTCTGTCTAGTTGTTCTACCAATTGTTGAGAAAGGGGTTTTGAAGTCTCCAACTATAATTATGGATTTGTCTATTTCCCCATTCATTTCTATCAGTTTTGGCTTCACAAATTTCTCAGCTCTATTGTTTGTTTCTTACACATTTAGGATTGCTATGCCTTCTTGTTAGCGTGACACTTTTATATCCTATAATGATTCTCTCTGTCTCTATTAATTTTCTTTGCTTTGAAGTTTATTTCATCTGATACTAATACAGCTGCTTCTGCTTTCCTTTGGTTAATATTTCCATCATATATCTTTTTCCATCCTTTGACTTTCAACCTGATTATATCATTATATTTGAAATTAGTTTCTTGTAGATAGCACATAGTTGGATCATGGTGTTTGATCCACTCTGCCAGTTTCTGCCTTTTAATTGGTGTATTTAGACCATTTACATTTAATTTATATATTGCTGTGTTAGGGCTTAAGTCTACCATTTTATTTTTCCTTTCTGTTTGTTCTCCCTTTTTCATTTCTCCATTTTCTTTTTCCTATCTTCCTATAGGTTACTTGAACAGTTTTTAGAATTCCATTTTGATTTGTCTATAATGTCTGTGAGTGTATCCCTTTGTATAGCTTTTACTGGTTGCTTTGGGTATTACATTATATATAACATAACTTATCACAGTTGCCTGTTGCTGTCATTTTGCCAGTTTAAATGAAGAATAGAAATTTTACCTCCCTTTATATCTCTTTACCCTTACTCATATAATTGCCTAAATTTTTCCTCTACATACATTTAGAACTACATCAGTGTTATAATGTTTGCTTCAACCATCAAACATAATTTAGAAAACTCAAAAGGTGAAGGAAAGCCTATCGACTTTATCCCTATTTTTGCTTATCATATTCTGTCTTCCTTCTGATGTTCCAAAGTTCCATCTTTTATTATTCCCTTTCTGTTTAGGAAACTTCCTTTAGCCGTTCAGTTGGTAACAAATCACCTAGTCTTCCTTAATCTGAGAATGTCTTGGTCTTCATTCCTGTGGACATTTTCTGTGGGTATAGAATTTAGGGTTGAGAGTTCTTTTCTTTCAGCGCCTAAAAAAATATTCTATTTCCCACTGGTCCTCGTGGTTTTGCATGAGAAATCTGCTATCATTCTAAATGTTTTTCCCCATAGGCAAGGCGTTATTTTTCTCTGGCTGCTTTCAAGATTTTTTATTTTCTTGAATTTTCAAAAGTTTAATTATGATAGGCTTATCTTATTTGGGATTCACTCAGTTTTTTGAATCTGTAAGTTATTATTCTACCCAAATTTGAGAAATTTTCCTTGAGAACTGCTCCAGCCCCACCCATTCCTCCTCTCTTTCTAGAACTCTATTGACAAGCTTTTTTTTTTTTCAGTCTATTTTCTTTCTGTTGTTTAGACTTGGTAATTTCTATTATTTTTTTCTTCAAGGACATTAGTTATTTCTTCTCTCTTCCCCATTCTTTTGTTGAGCCTTTTCACAGAGCTTTTCGTGTTTTTCAGTTCTAAAATTTTCCTTTGGTTCTTCTTCATTTTATGTATTTATTTTATAAGACTTTCTATTTCTTTGCTGAGCCTTCCTATTTTTTCATGTTTCCAGTATGTTTATAATTGCTCATTGAGGAATTTGGTCATGGCTGCTTTAAAATCTTCGTCAGATAATTCTAATGTCTCTCCTATTTCAGTTTGCACCTATTGCACCTATTGATTGTCTTCTTTCATTCAGTTTATGGTTCTCTGTCTTTTGGTTGAAACCTGGACATTTTTGTATTATGTTATGAGACTGCACCTTATTTAAACCTGACACCATTTCATTATGAGAAGAGGGGATGGGACACTGCCTTGCTCGAGGTAGAAAACCAGTTTCTCCACTTGACCTCTTTTTACACCCAAGGGAGTGAGGCTCCTCCTTTCTCCTGGGAGGGGTTGGAGTTTTGGCTTCCCAAGTGGTCTCTACTGACACCGAGGTGGGAGAGGCCTCACTACCACCCAGTGGTGATAAAAATCCTTTCTCTCCTCTAATCACTCTCTGACACCACCTAGTGGGGAGGGGAAGATACATGCTGTTACTGCCATGTAGGGGTGGAAGTCCAGGTCCCCCAGATGGCCTCCACTGACACTGCAGGGGAGAAGGGCTGGAGGGGAAGTGAGGTGTCTTGTTACAGCCTTGCAACAGGATGTTAAGTCTAGGCTCCCCATTCAGCCTTTACTAGTGTGGTAGGGGTAGGGCCATAGTTTTTTCCTGTGAAGGGTTGCTGGAGTAGAGCTGTTATTGTGTAAAAGTGTGCTATCTTATGAGACTCTTGACTCTTCCTTTACTGGTCCTTGGACTAAAAAGATGGTTTTTTTTTGTTTGTTTGTTTGTTTTGAGGTATCAGGGGTGGGGAATTGAACTTGGGACCTCATATGTGGGAAGCCGGTGCTCAACCACTGATCCACATCGATTCCCCTGAGTTGGTTTTTTCATTTCTTTGCTTGTTATTTGTTTTTGTTTTCTTTTAGGAGGCACCAGAAACTGACCCCAGGACCTCCCATGTGGGAAGCAGGCACTCAACTGCTTGAGCCACATCCGCTCTCAAGATAAGTCTTTTGATGAGGCTTTTTTGGTCTGCACCCATTGCATTTCCAGGTTTCTGGATTCTTCAACTCCAAGTCTGAGATCTATGAGACAAAAAAGAAAACTCAGCAAATTCACCAGTGTCATTCCTTGGGCCCGAAGATCCCTAGCTCATGTGCCTTTTTCTCTCTACTTTTCAGAGTCTTTTTACGTATCTTTTATTTATTATGTCAAAAGTTTTGGAAGAATAGGGAAATGTACGGCTATTCCACCTTCCTAGAAGTGGAAGAACAATGTAGCCCTTTTAAATAGTAAAAGGTGTAAAAATATAACTATTGGCAAGGGAATTTCTTCACAATATGTCGTTGAGTTCATTAAAAATCAAGTTGCAAAACACTATAATTATATTTTTATAAGTAGAACATATACACACGGGGAAAAGTCTAGAAGAGTATCTGGGATGATATCAGTGATTAACCTCTGCATGGAACAATTATAGGTGATTTTTCTTTTTCTTTTTATATATTTACCAGTATCTTCTGATTTTTCAACATGAAAATTACCTGAATAATATAAAGCATTTCACTATATAAAAGGCAATTTTGAAATATAGTAGGAAAATATAATATTAGCTACTATTTATTGAGCAGCACCTATTATGTGTCAGATGAAGTAATGAATGCTTGTGTGCAAGCTCGTTTAATCCCTGCCTCTATGATGTAGGCTTTATTTGCCCCATTACAGAGGTGGGGCAACAATTTCAAAGAGGCTAAGTGACGTGACTGTGTTTGCAAAGCTAGTAAGAACTGAGGTGCTAACATCCAGGCTTGCCTGGATTCCTGCTACCTCCTAACGATCACTGACATATTCGCGGTAATTTATAGTTCAAAAACATGTGTCTCAGGAGTTCACATTTAGTTTTTGCAATAACTTGGCCTCCCAGGGTTTGATTTAGGTTTATGCCTTCAGTGAGTTCAGTGAGAACTCGATCTAGATTATTTCACTCCAACTTCCTTTGCCCAACTCTCCTTTGGGGATGCTCTCTGGAATCTTACCATCCAAAAAACTACCCACAGGGGATTTAGGCAACCTGTGATCAAAGACAGAGACAGCTCAGCAAGTGGAGGCAGAAAAAATCCCCCAAAGGCTATTGGGCAGCCGTGCCAAAGGGGGAAGAGTAGAGTCTCTGCCCTACCCTGGGAAAACACATCACTCATGATCCACATTCAGCCTTGAGCCCCTTCCCCTCCATTTTCCCCACCCCAAGCTGCAGAAAGAGAAATCCTCTACCATCTCTAAGAAGAGGTATGTTTTTGGAAGCTGTCTTGGTCCTCTGTTTCCAGTGCCCTTTTTTTCCCCTACTCATCTTTGTGTCTCTTTCTTCTGCACTTTCTGCACTCAGGAAGACTCTGTCCAGAGACTCTCCCCACCTGCAGGGCCCAGGCAGGTCTTCTTTTCCTTCTGAATTTGACACTCTAAGTCAAAGGTAGCGAACTGACTACTCACAGGCCACTTGATCTTCACACATTTTTTGTGGTGTTAATTAGTTAAATAGTTGGGTTTTCAGTTGGTTCATTAGTTTAATGTGACTGAATTTATAACTTTTAAAAATCAAAAGGATTTCATTGAATCCAGTTTCCGACTTCTCTTTAAAAAGCTGGAAAATCTGACAAGGTTGGGCTGTATTGCTTCATCACACTGACAGGTGGCAGCTGAGTGGTGCTCATACTCTTTAATGGGGCACATTCTCTCCAGTTTGCCACAGTTCCCACCACTCCCTCTTGTTGACTAGTTATGGCTGATGGATTGAGTTATCTACCAGGCCCCTTTGGGTTTTTGAGTACCCTGCTATAAATTAGTTCTCCCTCTATTCCCTGCCTTCATAAAATATCATATCCCTGCCAGACTTGTCTCAGATTCTCAGAGGGAAGCTATCTGATTAGATACATTGGCACGACAGAAACTTGTTACCCGAAGTGTGTTCCGCAGACCAGCAACATGAGTTTACAGGAAATGCAGACTCTCAGGCCCCACTCCAGACCTTCTCGATCAGAATCTGCATTTTTAATAAGATCCCCAAGTCATTCATATGCATATTGAAGTTTGAAAAGTGCTACTCTAAAGTGACCATCCATGCAATCCTTTGCCCTCTCCCCCCCAATAGATGTTAGTATTTTAGGAGAGAAAGATTGATAACACCAATCAGGAAAATTTTAAAGTGGATAAGTGAAAGAAAAGACATTTCATGGATTTCCAGGGATATTTTCAGATTCACTGCCTCTTAGAGCCGGAAGAGACCCTGGCAATTTTCTAACAATTCATAGCCCAGCTCTTATTTTCTGGCTGAAGACTTGGCAGCTAAGAGAGAGGGACTGTCGTGTGCCGAGTCAAAAGCCAGGTATAGAGCTAAAAGGAAAAGAGAGGAGGCTTTCACAGAATTCCCAGAAGAACAGGGATGACGCATTTCCTAGGTTGCAGAGCTCAGAATATTTTGGAGGATTTCCAAGCAACTCCCATTTGCCCCTGATCCTGCTCAGAACAGAGGAGGGGTTCCCCACGTGAGCAAGCAGAAGAATCACCTGCAGGGAAGAATCATGGCGAACAGGTAGCTGCACCTGGGCACGAAGGTGAACACCTCCGGCCTCCAGTCAAGTTCCTTCAGCACATCCCATAACCACCTCTTCCAATGTCCGGGCTTAGGGTGAGCATCTGGTGGCCGCCCAGCTTTGAGAGGCTGGGAGCGATGCCCATGCAGGTCTTGCGAGTGAGCTCAGAGCTGTTCAGGCAGGGAATTCCTGGGTACGCAGAGTGAGTGTGGCCAAAAAGCTGTGGGTAGGGGATGTGGCCCCAAGACCCCTCACCCCATGGAGAGGGGCATGGCCAGAAAAGGGCCAGAGCAGGATCTCTGAGCCTTGCTAATAAAAATGTAGCCCTGGTCCAGCAGCAGTAGCAGTATCCCCTGCAGCTTGCTAGAAATGCAGAATCGCAGGCCCCACCCCAGACCTCCTGAATCAGAATCTGCATTTGAACAAGATCTCCACCAGGAAATCTGATCTGAGCAGTTTGGTCTAAGCACAGGGCCCCCTTACCTGATTCTGGGAGCAGAACTAGCCCTTGAGGACAGGAAGGATGCCTTAACTCATCTTTGGGTCCTGTAAGGAATCTGCTCTCCAGTTAGCAAGCAATTAATATTTGTTAAATTTGACTGATTTCATTGCAGAGTCTCTTGGGTTATTCTTACTTTTATTTCAATATATTCTCCCCAATGTTTATTTCACAAGTAAGAAAGCTGTTCCAGAACTACCCATGAATGTAGCACAACTGAAGGAAATTTATTTGATAATGTAACATTTCCAGAGCAAAAATAAAGAATATTTTTGCAGGAGGGAGGGAGAGAAAGAATAGTCAAACCACTCTTTGCATTAGACATTTGATGTACAGATTGGACCATTTGGTTAGTCAAAGAGTAGCTCCAGGTGGGAAAGGTTTCCAGCTGGTGGCCTACAGACATAATCCAGTCTGGATGGTTTTACATTTTCCAGCTTCTCTTGAACAATCGTATGATCTAGAAGTACTGAAGCCATATTCACGCATGTCCACCATTGGCTGGAGCTGAAGAGTGCTGCTAGCTAGCGTGGACAGGCTTGCTCCCCTGCCCAGAGCCCAGCACTCCGTGCTGCCTTTCGACACCTTCCTCACTGATGTCCAGTAGCTACCTTCTTTGCTCTTGTGGGCATTTATTTAGCATCCACTGCTTCAGAAAGCCCCAAAGGTTGGCTACTGTACAAACTAAAACATCAAAACCTCAAAGAGGAACATTTCCAACCAAAGCATCCATTAGACAAGTATCTGTTGAGTGCTGAGTTCCAGGTCCTCAGGTAGCAGAAACAGATATGAGTCAGACTCGGAGCTTCCAGTTCAGGAGAAGAGAAAAAATAAGTGCCTGGGCAATCATCACAAATGTTCAAAGTGCTCGGAGCTCCAAGAGAGGCACAGGAACAGCCATGACCTTGCAAGTCCGGCTCCTCCTTTGGATGCCTCATCAGCAGGACGCCCAGCCACACGGTGAAAACCCAAAGCTCTCCATGAGGCTGCCCGTTTACCTTCTAGATATCTTCCAGGAGATGCTTCTGGCCTTCATCTGCCTTGTTAATTGATGGACCTAAGAATAAGAATCACAAAGGAAAACAAGGACAGTCCCCCACATCTAGAATATTAAAACAGACTCTTCCCATTTGCATCACTCTCCTTTGAGCACAGGGAAACCAATATCAATGAATCGCACTTGACATAGAGGCGATTAACGTCAATGTACAGAATGCATTATTACAAAAAGGTCATACAGGAACACATGCACATGTATACGCATATGTTTGCCCACATACAAATGTTTAAGGTGTGTGTATTTATATAAACGTATACACATATGCATGTGTCTATGTATGTCTGTATGGAGGTATAAAGGGTCCTAGCTACCTATGTATGTAAAGAAAATGGCTGAGCCATGTCAGCTTCCTAAGGCTAGGCATGTGCAGAGACACCATTTTAAGGAGGACACCAGGGACACATTGGGCTGAGTGTCCCTTGGGACCAACTAATCACATCTGCCCTGGCACTTTTGCCTAAGTTGGTTCTTGTATTTCTTTTCTGATCCTAGTTCAACCTAGAAGGAAAAGGTAGAGCCTCCTAATCCCTCTCTATGCAGAAATGAAAGGATTTGGGCCCTCTGCTCATAAGTACTCTAACCTTCTTTGGATTTATTGAACTGCATGATTACAACGGGTGGGGGGAACACATGGAGTACCTCGGAGATGAGTAGTCTGAATGGCAAGTAAGGCATGAATAATTAATGGGATTAAGAGAGAGAGGAGTACCTATATTTATTTTAAGGTGTCCCTGATAACTCACAAGGGCTTTGAAAATCCTCAACACTTTCAGGATGCACCATCTCTGTGGAAAGTAACACCAGCTTTTCATGTATTAGTTCAACTCCAAAAATTCTGAAACAACTGACTGACAGCATGTCTGACTTCTAGGGTGAAAAATACAAGTGCTGAACCTTTGTTGGAGACCTTACATCTTGCTGTTGTGGCTTTACAGAAAAATACATTAGAAAATGGAAGGAAAAATATATCTCAGCTCCAGGCTCCCTCCGAAGAAGCAGCTGTTGTGCAAATGGCCAGTCGTGACCCTGGGCATGTCCCTTCCTCTCTCTGGTCTTTCTCTACAGTAAGAAAATTAGGCCAGCAGAATCTCGAGTACCCCTGGCACCCAGTGTGGCTGGCTGAAAAGTGCCCCCCTCCCCCACCAAGATATCCGGGTGCTAATCCCTATAACCTGTGAAGATGAGCTGAAGTGGAAAAAGGGACTTTGCAGATGTGAGTAAGTTAAAGATTCTGAGATGGGGAGCTAATCCTGGTTTATCGGTGTGGGTCCTAAATGTAATTGAAAATGACTTATAAGAGGGCAGCTGAAGGAGATCCGAGCCAGAGGAGGAGGCAATGTGACCAGAGGCAGAGACTGGAGGGAAGGGACCAAAAGCCGAGGAAAGCTGGCAGCCACCAGAGGCTGGAGGAGGCAAGGAACAGTCCCGCCAACCCCTTGAGTTTAACCCCATAAGATTCAGTTCAGACTTCCGACCTCCAGAACTGTCCATTTCTGTTCTTTTAAGTCACTGTGTTTATGGTAACTTGTTACAGCATCAATAGCATACTAGTACTCACTAAGTATGTGACTTTTCAAAAAGCCACCATCTCGACCCTTTGCAAGACCTGTTAGCCCCTGGGTGGCTTCCCTCCTGAGCATTCTGCCTCTTCAACAGAAGAGCTGGGGACAAACATCTCCCCCAGGCTCCCATGCACAATCCTGGTATCTGCACGCCTTCATGCCTTCCAGTGTGGATGGAACACAGTCATCTATTGAGAGATGTGATCAATTTGGGCGAGTCTGTCATTTGCAACTGCAGTTGACTGAAAAACAAATCAAGTATGTTCTGTCATCACTCTGACCCATCTGAAGCCAGGCTAGGGATCACATGATGAGAACAAGCAGCCTAAGAACCAGGCTCCAACTTCTACATTAACAGAGGTACTTCCACTGGCCTCTGTTTGGAATCTCCCTTTGTCCTCCCATCTGGAAAGCCTAGCACTGTCTGAGAACCTGGCCCATCTGGCTGGCTGCCTTGGAAACCGGAGCATGTGTGTCAGCTTCTCCCATGAGGCTCCAGGGCCCTTTTCCTGCAACAAGGTTTTTCAGGCAAGAGTCATTGGACACATGGCACATCCAAGAACGTCCTTCTGCAGCTGGAGGGACCCAGGATTGTCCAGGGCAGTTGTTATGGAAGCCTATCTTCCCAGGACTCTCTAGCCACACATCTGCATTCTTCTTTGGAAGGTTCCACCCACAAGTGCCAAGCCAGGGCCCTAACATATACCCATCACACGGCACACACAGTGCGCTCTCGGATGGAAAAAAGGCAGAAATCCTCATAAGGGGCTGGAGAAGACAGAGGCTGACTTCAAAGACCTGGATCATGGGCTTGTTTCAAGCAGCCACGCCTCAGCTCCCAGTGTCCACACTTGGCCTCTCTTGGTGGCATGGGTCTGGGCTGACCCAAAGCCCTGACTTCTGCTTCAGCTTTCTCCTTTCCCTCTGGCTGCCGGGCCTTGCAAGTCCAGCTTCTCTGCTGACCCATCTCAAGGCCCCAGTAGAGGACAGCTTTTCCCTGCAGCCTGACCAGTCCCTGGGGCCCTCTTCTGGGAAGCAGCCAGCTCACCAACCTTCCCTTCTAGAAGTCCCCTCTTGGTAGGGTTGCCAGATTTAGGAAAAAAAAAAAATATATATATATATATATGTATATATATATTTGGGATATAGTTATACTAAAAAAAAAAATCCGTTGTTTATCTGGAATTCTAATTTAGTTGGATGTTCTGAATTTTTTTCTGGCAACCTTACCTCTTGGGATTAAATCCCTGGTTCTCAACTTACTCGGTAGGTAGCAGATCATCTGGAAGCCATTGCTTTTGCGAAACGCTGTGATGTGTTTGTGTATTTAGCTCCATCAGTGAACAGCATGGAACACATTACATATTATCAGTCTATGTTTAAGTGCTTAGAGATGTCTGCTTTAATTAAATACCCTTGCTGTGTAACAATGTAAAACCGCACTGTTGATACCCAGGCCCACGCAAGAAAACAATGAGCTTCTACATCCAGGAGGAGCAGCTACTGACTCTGAATTCCCTCATTCAGAAGCTTTCACTCTCATTCATTCATTTTGCCACCTGCATGTGAGCCACCAAGCAATACAAGTGCCCAAGGTAAACCAAAATTATGGAGAGAAACTTAAATTGAAGAATATCATTTTCATGAAGCATAATTATTTGAAAAAGACCTTCATTTTTATTTTAGCATAGGATCTTAATTTGCATCAGATAATGTTTTGTAGAACTTTTTACTCAAAAGAGGCATGATACCTTAAAGCAGGAGTAAAATTGCTCAGGGGTCTGTAGCCACCTGCCTCAGAATCTCCTGGGGAAGTTCTTAAACAAGAACCCTACTGAATCCAAACACTAAGGTGGGCCAAGGGATCCAGATTTTAGGAAGAGTCCTCAGGGAATATGTATGCAAACTTAAGTTTGAGATGTACTTAAATATTTTACCAGCCTGTTTAGTTTCCTAGGAGTTCAAAGCAATGGGTCAAGTTAAACACTGGGAATTTATTCACTCACAGTTTTAAGACCGGGAAAGTGTCCAAATCAAAGCGTCACCAAGGCGTTGCTTTCTTCTGGAAGACCGGCTGCGGGCGATCCTTGGCTCTTCTGCCACATAGCAAGGCACATGGCGGCATCTGCTGGTCTCTCCCTTCTCTTCCGGCTTTCACTGATTTCAGCTTCTTGCTCCCACGGTTTTTCTTCCGTCTTTCTCTCTGAAATTCGTTCTCTTATAAAAGATTCTAATAATAAGATTTAGACCCATCTTGATTGAGGTGGGCCACACCTCAACTGAAGTAGCTTCATCAAAATGTCCTACTTACAATGGGTTCACACCCACAAGAATGGATTAGATTTAAGAACATGTTTTTCTGGGATATATACAGCTTCAAACGACTACACAGCCCTTCCTTGTTACCAAAGCCAGAAAGTATTTTAGAGTGAAAGGTTGTCAATCCTCAGGGATAGACCTGTTTTGTTTGCTTCCCACAGTACTTCAGCACTTTGGGCAGGGCACTCACTCTCTAGCTTTGTCAAAGTCTTCACCCTTCCCTAATGTATTCCACATGGCCTACTTCTTGTAAATAATATTACCTGCTTGTCCTTGACCCCTGGATGCATTTGAACTGGCAGCCTCTGTAACTTCTCACCCAGCAGGACTCTGAAGCTATAGTGGCCCATTCATTCATTCAGCCCATATTCATTAGGTACCTGTTGGCCAGGCACTCTGCAAGTACTAAGGAGGCAAGAAGGGACAAAACCCATCCCTGCCCTCAAGGAGCTCAGTCTCAGGGAGAAACAGAAATAATTGTTCTGGGATTATGAAAGGAGGGGCACAAATGTGGAGAGGTGGG
This sequence comes from Cabassous unicinctus, assembly GCA_029593785.1. Taxonomy (NCBI): domain Eukaryota; kingdom Metazoa; phylum Chordata; class Mammalia; order Cingulata; family Chlamyphoridae; genus Cabassous; species Cabassous unicinctus. Next base: position 399 of record JAQZBX010009035.1, on the reverse strand, counting down.
AGGAAGCGCTTTGCCACTACTGGGCACCACAAAGGGGGCAGCAGGAGGGTCCTGGGTGCCAGAGAGGGAGCCATCTGCCCACATCACACCAGTAGCCATGGGAGGGCAGCAAACCTGACTCCAGGCCCAGCCACCTCCTCACTGACCGCAGCCGCTACCCAGGCCTGGCTGCCTATCCAAGGATGGAGCCCTCAGGCTAACCCACTGGCCAGTGTTGTCACAGGATCCTGTCACTTGGTGGTTTTAATTAGTATTTTTTCAAACTGAGGGTCATGATCCATGAGTGGGTTAGAAATCAATTTCATTGGGGAGCCGATATGGCTCAGGGGTTGAGCACTGGCTTCCCACGTATGAGGTCCCGGGTTCAATCCCAAGCCCCAGTACCTCAAAAAAAAAAAA
>JAQZBX010009034.1:0-46996 GCA_029593785.1 Cabassous unicinctus | reverse complement strand
GAAAAAGATTTCTAGGATGGGTTTATGGAAAAGAGAATGAAATACAATCATTTCTTATTTCTCGTGTATTTGATTCATTTTCCTAGATCCTAGGTCCAAACTGGGATAAGCTGATGAATCCACCATGGCTCAGGGGAGCCCTGTTCTAAGGACTTCTTTTTTTTTTTTTAATAATTTATTGAAGTATATCATTCATACATGAACATGCATAAACTATAAGTGTTCAGTAAACCTTGTGATCTTACAAAACAAACATGCATAACATCACACAGGGCTCCCACACAAAACCCCACCACACCCTGCATTGTTATGAAACATTTGTTAACAAATCATGAAAGAGCGTCGTCAAAGTATTACTACTAACTGTAGTCCGTATCTTCCTCCCCTATACTTTTTTTTAAGGATTTATTTATTTATTTACTTTTATCCATTGTTTACACCACCACCACCCCCATTTTTGCTGTTTTTGTGTCCATTCGCTGGGCAACTCTCTGTCTGTTTCCTGCCCTCTCTTCTCATCCTTCTCCTCCTGTCTTTACTGGGATTTGATCCTCAGAACCTCTGATGTGGGAGAGAGGCGTCCTACCACCTGCTCCACCTTAGTTCCTGGTTTTTCGGTGCGTCTCATCTTGGCTATCCCTTGTGTCACTCTCCTGTTACGTCGTCATCTTGCTCCATGGCTCATGGGACCTGGGGGGCTCACCTGCTCACAGGGCCTGACGCGTACCTGCACATGGGGTCTGTGGGGCTCACCCGCTCGCAGGGCCTGACAGCGCACCTGCACATGGGGCCTAGTAACCCATGCGCCTTCTATATTTTCTTTTTTTTATTTTTACCGGGAGGTCCCAGGAATCAAATCCAGGTCCCTCCATACGGGAGATGGATGTCCAACCACCCGAGCCACATCCGTCCCCCTGTCATATCTCTTAAGGTTGACCAAAGACACCCAGAGTTACAGTCATTTCCCGTACAGGATGGTCATGTAATAAATCAAGCTTAGTTTATCACCAGCATTGTAAAAACCAGACCTTGGGAGAAAAACTGGGTCTGGGGACACATGCATGGTTTCTAATATAGCGAATGTTTAGCCTACCCTGATTATCACAAAATCAGGTCAGCAAGAATATTCACACTCTACAGACTTCTTGAGAAAGTTCCGTGTTTCCTGCTTACCACTTGACTCCTTAAAATATGACTTCTTCAGAAACCACTTGAAGATCACACTTGGCTGCCTCCAAATCCAGTAGCCGCTCATTCTTCGTCTGCTTCAGCCTTGTTTCAGCACTTGACGTTGATGACCTCTCCATTCTTTTCAAAACTTGCTCTCCTTACTGTCCTGTTCTTTACCTCCAACCCTTTTTGCTGTCTTCTCTTCTCATCCAAGCCCTGGAGGGCGAACATTCTCCAAGGTTCTGTCCTTGGCCCTCTACTGTCTCTGGCCACACCAGGGCCTCAGCTACAGCCGTTGCCTCTCTGTCAGCGAGTCCTAATTGGTCATCAGTAGCCCCAAATCTCTCTGTGTCGGCGTGCACCAATCCTCAAATTCCTCATTTCTGGCCATCAATCCAGTCGGCCCTCCACTGGCTTGTTTCTGTGAGCAGCGTCACCATTTTCTAGGTTCTGAGGCTTGAAGCCTCAGAGGCACGTACAGCTCTTCTCTCTTCTCCCCTTATCAGTCCTCAAGTCCTAATCCCCCTCCCCGTGTTTCCTGCACCTGCTCTTTCCTTCCCTGTCCTAATGCTCCTTTCTGACTCAAGCCTTCATTTTCTCATGCTGGGAGTGTTATATTAGCTTTCTTTTTTTTTTATAATAATAAATTTTTAAAATATTTTTTAAAAGATACTTAGATTAGAGTTATATTAGCTTTCTTCCTGCTACTCCTTCATCCTGTACACGTGTTTATCCCATATCCCAAACACAGGCACACACCTCTGCCAAATTCATTTTTCCAAAGCAAAGTGCAAACCCACTAGATTGAAATTCAGGGCCCTAACCTACCTTGCTGGCACCACGTGAGCCCCTACCTGCACCCTGCATTCCAGCCAGCTTGGTGTCTTGTCATCGCATACTCTTCTACTTCTCCATTCTGCCTTTGGTGTGTCCCAGTTTCAGGGGCACACAGAGTTATAAATCTATGATGATGACTGGGTTTTCTCATCTCTGTCTCCTCCAGAAAGTATTACAGACAGGATCTTGCAGCAAACATGTGTTAAGTGAATGAATTCCCAGTGCAAAGTTTCTGGGGTAAGAGAAGCAGGTAGGAGTTGGTCCCAGACCTTGTAGGGTTGTCATTCTGAACTCCGTTGTCCACAGCAACTCCCGACCAGAGAGAGCCCCCCCACCAAGCCTGTCCAGTCTAGGCGCCCAGCCTGCCACCCCCACCCTTCCTAACGTGGGTAGAGTGTAGGCCTGCTGGCTGTGCCTGGCTGAGGAGGGCGACAGGCTCTACCATGACGTTTGGGGCACTTGCACTAGAACTGAAGTCTTCACTTGGCGTAGAAGCTTGGTGACAGCCTAGTGGGTGACTCTGGGGTCTGATATATAAAAATGTTATTCTTGTGGAGCGGATGTAGCTCAGTGGTTGAGCGCCAGCTTCACACGTACAAGGTCCCAGGTTCAATCCCCGGTACCTTCTAAAAAAATGTTATTCTTAAGAATGGTATATATCTTTAAGTGATAAGCCAAGGAGAGGAGAACGTTCTGTTGAAGCTTTGTGCAGTCTGACTCAGCATCGTGGTGCGCTGTGGTTTTCTTAGGCACTGGGACACGGCCCTGGCCGCTCTGTCTACGGACTCGGGGGCTTCCCGCCTGGGCCAGCTGCTGCTGCAGGAAGCCGACCTGTCAGCCCTCCGGCTCTTGGAAGCCTTGCTTCAGACCGGGCCCCACCTGCTGCTTCAAACCTATGTTTCTCTAGCCTCTGACTTCTCAGATATCGTGCCAGGTGAGTAATTTTCCCTGTGGAGCCCAGACTGGCCAACTTTCCAAGGGGGCAGAAGCACATGCCTTATCAAGAAAACCCTCTAATCTAGACGTTCCCTGCTGGCCACGCTCACTAGCAGAAGGTGATCATTAAAAGTGGCTTCCAAGTGGTGATTAGTTCACAGGGAGCTGCTTCTTCCGTGGGAGTTAGGGTCTGAAGTCATTCCATACGACAGAGATGGCGTAAAGTCAAACCTACCCTTGAAAAATACCCTGGGAAGGAGCCACGTGCTGCTTCTCAGTATGATCCACGTGCCCGTGTTTCCTGTAACTTCAGTCCCTGGACCAGCTCCGAGCTCAGCCAGAGGCTCATACCCGAGAGCCCTGTGGGGACAGCGAGCTACCCCGGCCACTGGGAATGGCGAGTCCCAGCTCCACCCCCCTGAGCGTCCTCGTTGCCAGTCTCTCCTCCTCTCTATTGCTTTTTCCTTCTCCTCTCTTTTTCCCTTCCCCTCCCCCTCCCGCCCTTCACTTTCCTTCGTTTCCCTTCCTTTCCTCTCTGTGCTGAGTGTCCATCTGTACTGGCCTAAATCAAATGCTTAAATGTGACCCTTTATCAAAGGGCCGGATAGCAGTTCCATATTCTGCTTCTGTTGCTTTTGTTAAGCATTTTTCACGTGGATTGAACAATAAAGTACATTGGGGCTTTGTAATCTGCTTTGTTATAAACACAGCTTAAGGAAGAGGCTTCGAGAATCGCTGACTTGGGATTTTTTCTCAAGCACGTAGAAAGGATGAGCTCAGCTAGTTTGTTGGGTTACGCGATAGAAATATTTCTTACTCGGTGCTCATTTCCTCTTGGATTTGTACGGAGAATTGAAGGGACTGGATTAGGAACGCGCTCTGTGAAGCTCTGTGTAGATGTCCTACAAAAGCAGTTTCGTGAATGAATCTGTACGTGGCGCTGGTGCTTTGAAAGCGTAGGAGAAAACTGTCGTCTGCCCGCTTCCCTTGCAGGGGTGAGCGCCCTCCTCTCCTGGTCCTCGCTGTCCTGGGCCCTGGTGTCCTTCACCCGCTCCGTGGGCTGCGCGAGGCCGGGTCACCTCTCCGTGCCACGGGCTGCCCTCTTGTGCCAGCAGCTCTGGAGGATGGGCATGCTGGGGTCCCGCGTCCTAAGCCTGGTTCTGTTTTACCGCACTTACCGCGCCTGGGCTGTGCTGGTTGGAGGTAAGCTGGGCTCGGGTCTGGTTTTCTGTTGCTTTATAGCAGAAGACCCCAGAACTGCATCGCTTAACCATTTACGGTCAGCTCTCCTCGTTGACGGGGGCCGACCGGGCTTCGCTGGGTGCTTCCCGCTGGAGGCGCTTCGCGCGTTCGCAGCCCGCAGCGGCTGGGCCGGAGGTTCAAGATGGCCTCTTCGCTCACGTGCTCCTCCACATGGCCTTTCCCTTCAGCAAAGCCGCCTTCGTTGTGGCGTCTGAGGGCTCCCAAGAGGAAGGAGGTAGAACTTCCAGTCCCAGATTGGCCCAGAGCTGGCCCGGCCTCACTTCTGCGTATTCTACTGGCCAGCCCAGGCCAAGAGGCTGGAAGGGGAGACTCCAGCCCTCCCGAGTGCACAGGAGATAGGCTGCCACAGCTCAGAAAGCCGAGCCTTCAACAGTCCCGGCTATGCGGAGCGGGTGTAGCTTGGGGGTTGAGCGCCTGCCTCGCATGTACGAGGTCCTAAAACAAAACAAGACTCTAGAGCCTAGCTTTGGCTGCTGTAAGGACTCCTCAGAACAGTGCCAAGTTGTCTGTATCACGGGCTGGACTATTCCTTAGAAAAGGCGTCACTCACAGGAGGGAGGGACAAGGCCCAAACTGCCCTGACCCAACACCAAAACATACAGTATCCGCCATGCCATTCCTCACAGGCCCCAAAACGTCCCATTTCGCGGGAAAGCTGATTTCTGTTGCAGGTAGAACATCTCCACGGAACCAAACCCCACTCAGCCAAGCAGCGCACAGACGAACGGCAAAGACAGGGACCCCGTCCAGCTGGGTGGGATAACTGATGGGACCTGCCGCCCCGCCAAGGAGAGGGGTCCCTTTTGGCCATCAGTGTGCATGCTCGGCCAGAAGGAACAGTGTGCGCATTGTGTCAAGAAAACTGGAGTAACTGAGAAAAATTTAAACCTTAGGCCTAGAGCAAACCCTAAAACACTTATTGGCAGAAAAGAGAATTTCTGGGGGAAAAAAAAAAACAAACAAACTTGTTCTCCTAAAAAGAAATTAGCTTTTGTTTTATTTAGTTTTGAAAACTCAGCTTGAACTGCAGTATGATATTATTCTCCTCAAAATATTGGAATAAAAGTTACAGCTGTACCGTTTCCTTTGGGTCTGGAGGGTTTTAGCTCTTGCGGCAATTGAAAAATAGCCGTCAGTCAGTTTCACAGCTGCCTCCTGAACACCTTCTGGAAGTAAAAGGGGGTAAGTATATGGTTTTTGGTAAGTGTTATGAAAGCGAGTGTTTTCTCACCTCCAGATTAGGTAAAATCCCCCTTAGGAAGACTAAATGAGGTGACGGGGTAGAGATAAAATGTGTTGGCTTTCTCTGACCCTCAGCCCTTGTGGGCTGAGCCTCTCTTCTTGGGGGGACTCCAAGCAGGTGCTCAGAGGGCAGTGCCTAGCGGAGCCCGTGTCTGTCTCGCCCCGCGCCCTCCCAGGTGCCCACTGGCTGGCGATGACCTTCTGGCTCGTGGCGCAGCAGAGCGATGTCGTCGGCAGTGCCTGCCGCTGGCGGCTGTTCAGCCTGCTCGTGGGCGCCGTGTTCGTCTTCTGCTACCTTAACTTCTGGGACAGCCCCTCCAGGAACAGGATGGCCACGTTCTATGCGGCAAGTGGCGAGAGGTTTTTTTTCCTTGAACTTTAATGAACGTGGAGCGTGTGTGCGTGTCTGGTTAAGATGGACTCACTTAGGAAACATTCTCAAAGGACCTGGAGCCTCAAACGAGGATGACAGGCTCTGAAAGGAGTGGCCTGCCATCCCGGCGCGCTCCCGTGGCCGCCACGGCGGTAACTGGCGTTTGGTGATGGTTTTGGCCGCTCTCTACACCAGCCCACCCAATAAATATGATGACGGTTCCGCTGCTGTCATCATATCCACAAGGCCCGTGTTAATCAGCTCAGTTTTTATTAAGTGTTTGTCACTGAGTTCAAGGCATGGTCCTTGATAGTGTAAAAGCGCAAAGATGACAGAATGCTTGTCTTCAGGTTGATTCTAGAACGATAGGAGAGATGAGCTATATATCCACAACACAAGGCAGAATGGGCATAAATGCTAAGAGGGAAAAATATGTTCAGATCCCAAAGGAGTGCCTGCTGGCCCCACTTCCCATTAGGATGATCAGAGACGCTGGACTGTGAAGGACAAAGGAGGGAAATAGAGCCACCTGGTTCAAGCACAGGTCTTGGAGTCCAGCAGGCTTGCACCAGAACCCCAGCTCTGCCAATAACTGTGGGATCTTGGCCAAGAATTTAAGCTCTCTGAGTTTCTTTTCTCCTCAACACATTAGAAATTAGGCCACCTACCTCTCAGAGTTCCTGGGAGGATTAAATAAGGTCCATCTACCTTGCGCGGTTCTTGTGAAGATGAAATAGAACAATGTACGTGAAGACCTTGGCACAAATAAACAATAAATAGTGGCCATTATTAGTATTAAAAGATGAAGAGACTTGGGCAAGTCTAAGAGGCGAGGAAGTGCAGCTCTTGTCCAGGAAACGGAGCGCTGCCTGGCCGCCCCCTCCTTTTGGAGAGCGCCTGCAGCTTGGTGACATGCGGATAGCGTCAGACAGACCGAGCAGGACTCGTGGTGTTGGACGAGTTGCTGAGCCTCACCAAGCCTCAGTGGTCACCTGCAAAACCAGAAATAAGAGTAGCCGTCTCTGCGGGGTGAGGACTGGGTCCGTTAGCGTGTGGCACGGCACAGCCCGCGCCCTGCAGCTTCCCAGCCCACGGACACTGCGCGTGGGTGGAAATGGGATGTTGGCTGGGCCCCACCTGCAGAAGCAGTTCAGTCCTAGGCCGGTGAGCCCATCGGCCCGTGCCCAGACGTGCCCTGGTATTGGTTGCTTTTTCCCCTTGTTGTCTCTCACACCTTTGTCAGCCCATCGCCCAGGACTTTCAGAGGCTGTTCTGTAAGGAAAAGGAGCAAATACTTTTTCTTCCCAGCTCTCTTAGTCACTAGATCATTGAACCAGAAGCAATTAGGTAGGAAAAATAGAAATTAGATGCTATTTAACTTAAGAGTGGAATCTACCCGTGGCACCGAGGTCCTGTCAGGCATCTGTGGTCCCTTCCTAGTCACGCAGTACCGTCGTGACTCGGCAGTCTGGGTCCCCAGCAGAATGGGGCGGGGTGGGTGTTGGGGCACCAGTGGCCAGCTCCAGGTCTGGAAGCCTGCGGACCTGCTGCCCCACCCCCAGAGGGGACTGTCACCTGCCCCAGTGCCCTGAGACGTGTCCTCTGGCAGACACAGCCCAGTGATGCCATCCACAGCATTCCCTTTCTGGGGGTGGGTGCTCCCTGGCCAGAGCTCTGCCAGCAAGCCCTTAGGACAACAGGGTCACTCTGGGGAGTGGTTACCAGGGTCCAGGCCCGAGTGGGCCCTGGAAGAGCAGCCAGTGCCCGCCTGGAGCCCCAGCCTTGGACCGGCCAGCCCGGGGCCAGCCCAACTGTCACGCATCCATTTTGAGTCCATTCTTGAGCAATTAGGGAACATACCACCCTCAAACGCCCGCAAGAAATAACATAAAGTTTGAAATAGTCTCCCAAAATGATTCGGGAAAGGGGCCCCTTTTCTTTATAAACTGCTAATAAGAAGTAGGGATGATAGCTGCCCTCTATTGGGTCCTTTTCATGGGTGATGCCAGCCTGCCCTCTCCTCAGCCCTGCTCGATAGAAACAGTTTTTCCTTTTCACAGCGAGAGGAGCTAAGGCTGAGGAGGTTAAATGGCCTGTTTGGAGTCAGAAAGGCTTAATTTTAAACCCTGACAGCATCGCTTAATAGCTGGAGACTCTCTTTCAGCCTGTTTTCTCATTTCTCAAGGGATAACAGTTATAATAATAGTAACAACAATTATTACTGTTATTAAAGTAGTAGTACGTAGCCCTTCGTGGTGTTAGGATTATTTGTCTTGTCCATTCATTTATTCCTCTCATTGTTTCAGAACAGGATTTTAGGTGGCTTAATCAGGATGCCTAAACTCCAACAGGATAATGCATATATGAAAGGAAATAAAAGGAAAAACAAAGGTGAGCTATAGAGAGAGAGCCAGCAATGAATGCAAGGAAAAACGTGGACGATACTAATCCATCCACCTCCCCAAGGGAGAAGAATTTGGCTTCAGACTTTCTAGGGCTTTCTGCGCCAAACAGCACCCTGGCCACGCGAGGCTTCCGAGGGCGCCGTCAGAGTCGAGCCCCCGGGGGCGTCCAGCTGGCCTTGGCCCCTTGCCGGCCCTGCGTTTTGCTCTTTCCCATATTTATTTATTGAAGACTTCACTTGGCAAGCGACTGCTGCAGCAACTGCTACCCCTTAGGGCCTTAGGGGGTGAGAGCCTAGATGGGGTGGTAGGTAAAGCACCTAGCACAGTGCCCTGCTCGGAGCACAGGCCGAGCGGGTTCTACACGCCCTTCGCTTGGCTTCCAAACTTCCACTGCATCCTCCTAACAGCCCTGGGGCATGGGCTTGTTACCCTCCCTATTTGATCTGAAGAACTCGGCTCGGAGGGGGTAGGTAGGTGGCATGTCCAAGGTCACGCCGGCTGACCCGGTGCTACTGCCAAGGTCAGGAGCCAGATCCCCTACTTCTAGTCCAGGCCTATTCCCAACACCCCTGAAATGGAAGGTCCTGCCCAAGTTTGTCTTGTGATACACTCGTCACTCTAACGGACGTTTCATTCCCTGTAGCTGGTAGAGACAAAAAGTCACGCCTTTGGGGTAAATTGTATTCTCTTGGCGAGGAAGAAAGAGCCAATGCCACTTCCCACCGGAGCACTTGGGAATCCCCGTTCTAAGGAAGATGGGCCTGTGGCTTAGAGTAGCTCTGATTTTAAATAATGAAGATGTCCCAGATCAGAGCAGTAACTTCTGGACTCATCCTTCCATTTACCCACTCGCCAAATGCATGAAACATTTTCCAAGGTTCTGTCTTCCCTGTTTCCTGAGATCCTAGGAATTATTATATAATCCGGTAAAAATAGCTAGCGGTCTGTGCAGGATTGTTAGGTACCAGACACTGTTCTAAGCTCATTGACTAATTGCACTTATTTCTCACAAAACTCTGTGAGGCCCAAACTCATTTTGCAAATGGGGAAACCTCGGCACAAAGGTTAAGTAGCCAGCTGAAAGTCAGGCAGCTAATTAAATCTAGGTGATCTGATGCCACAGGCCGCCCTGCCTGGCCCAGGAATAACTAACTCGTGGACCCAGAGGATTCAAGAGTAGTTGAGCTTGAAGGGCCTAGGGAGCCGTTCCTAAACCTGGCTGGTTATGAGAGTCACCCAGAGAGCTTTTCCAAAGTAGAGATTCCCAGGCCCCACCTGGAGACTGATTCTGTAGGTCTCTAAGTGATGCCCTGGAGTCAGGATTTTGAAAAAAGCCTCTGGTGATTTTGATGATGGGTGGAGTTGAGAACTACTCACTCCTACTGAGGAGGTGCTGGAAATGGAATTAGCTGCCAGGGTGAGGTCATGGTCCAAGTGGCTACCAAGACACACGTTAACGGGCGCCGCGGTGATGCAGGAGGCAGGAGTAGAGACGCGGCCTGGGAAGGTCAGGGCGGCTCTGCAAACGGTGACGTCGGAGCTGGGACTGAGGGCTGCGCGACAGCTGCCTGATGGGAAAGGGGCATTGCAGGTGAAACCGCAGGAGCAGAGGGAAGGCTCTGGAGCATTTGGGAATCCACAGGAAACTGGGTGGAGGGTACGTGTGGGGCAGCATGTTGGAATCTGACTCTGGAAAGGAGGATGCAGGCTAAATTGTAAACAGGTCTGCGTGCCTTGTCAGATGCTAGGACGGGACCCTGGAGTTAGGACGGGGCTATTTTCAGGTGTGTCAGGCGGGGTGGGCGAGATGGGATCCGCAGTAAAGCGGACGCTCCGGCACTGGTGAGAAGGAAAGACTAGACAGAATGAAGACGGGGTGCAGCTAGGGGCCCAGGCACAGGTACCAGGGCCAGGGCTATGAAAGGAGAGCCAGGATAGCAGAGGGCTCTGCCTCTGAGACACACTGAAGAAGGTGACTCAGCAGGGCCGCACAGCTGACTGGATGTGGCTGATGAAGAAGTGGGAAGAGAACAACGCCCACGTTTTCTGGACTGGGCTGCTGGGCAATTCCATTTAGTACAAAAATGATGCCTGTTGAGACCAGAGGGTTGTTAAATAGGTCCAAACAGACTGTCTAATTCTCTCCTTATTTGCATGTTCTAGAGTTAAAGTGAAGTCAATAAATTATTAGGCAACACTTTACAAGTTTACGTTTAGTACAACGCTTAGAATTTAGTTTATTTTTCTGTTCCATACACAGTATTGAAATATATCGTCTTTGAATCGTCATTTGCTATTTTAACAAAGAAATTTCTTTTTATATTTAAAAATTGGAAATTCAAAGTTAGTCGCCATCTTGGGCCCCAGAGATAGGCTCAGAATTCCGCCAGCGAGCCCGCATCCCTTTGCTGCCACCTGGTGGTGGAAACCAGCTTTGCCTTTAGAGAGGCAAGTAGTTTAAAAATTCTCCAGTTGCTATGGAAGTTTGTGACTCTGGCTTCCTGGAATTCAGTGGCGCTGTGAACTCTTCAGATGTTGATTATCCTGTTATAAAAGTAATACATGTTCATGGCTAAAATTACTTGAGAATAGAGAACTAAGTAAAAAATGATAGCAACACGTTGTGAATGTAATTAGCATCATTGAGTTACATATTTGAATGTGGTTAAAAGTGGTTGCATAGACGTTGCTAGAAAAACTTTTTAAATCTGTGGAACTGCACAGCACAAACCATGGACGCCGAGTTGAACCATGGGCAGTAGCCCGCATCAGCTGTCACGAGCGCCCCACTCCAGCGCACTTGTAAGTGGGAGCCCTGCGTTGTGGGCCTGATCGCCCTGTGGACCCACCGCCTGGGTAGTAACAGTTTTAAAGGGAAGGCGCCTCCAGCCGGCCTGACGTCTGGGCTGTGCGCGCCCGCTCCCGTGCGTTGACAGTCCTGCAGACGTTTTGATGAACCTCAGTGAGAACTGGGGGGATCTCCCTTTGCCAGAGACGCCCTCACTCACCGCAGCCTGCATCTCGGCGGGCCCCGCAGCAGCCAGAGCCCCCGTGGGGGCCGAGGACCGAGCCCCCGGGAGCGAAGGGCGCTGCTGGGGGCTGTGCGGGACGCGGGCTGTGCGGGACGCGGGGGCTGCAGGGCGCGGGCTCTGGGACGCGGGCTCCGCGGGGCGCAGGCTCTCGGGGACGCGTGGCCCTCGCAGCCCGCGTGGCCTGACCGCCCCCCTCCGGCCCGCAGGTCATGCTGCTGGAGAACACCGCCCTCCTGCTGCTGGCCTCCGACTTCCTCCAGGGGGCGTCGCGGAGCAGCCTGTGGATGGTGGCGGGGGCCCTGTCGGGATTTCTCGTTGGTAAGAACCACGGTCGCCGTGGGACACTTTCATAACCACATCTACCTCTCTCCTGCCCACACCCCGCCTTAACCCCTGGCAACCACGAATCTGCTCTTCTGTTCTATAATTTTGTCATTTCAGGAATGTTATGTGAATGGAATCGCACAGTATATGCCAGTTAGGGACCTGCTTTCTTCACTCAGCAGATCCTCTGGAGATTGGTCCAGGATGTGGCTTGTATCATTAGTTTGTTCCTTTTTATTGCTGAGTTATATCCCATGGTCTGGATGCACAAGATGTTTGTTTAACCATTCAACTGGCAAAGGACATCTGGGTGGTGGTCTTTAAAATAATAATTTAAATAGCAGGCCCTTGGGTTCCATGCTGCTCGTGTCCATATAAAGGATCTAGAGAAAGCTGGAAACGGGTTGCCCACGGTGTGACCTGGCCCTACCTAGAGCTCACACCCCTTTCACATTGGTCTGGGGGCATTTCAAGCTCTCCTTCCAGTCGGGGGACGGAAGTTGAGTGACACTCGGGATGAATGGGCTTCGCCACTCGTTTCGACTCTCTAGTTCATGGGAGCTATAACTGAGTCCCCTGAGCACAGGGGGGGTCTGAAGTAACCTTCCCCCTAGTGGCTTTACATATTTTAACATTGTGATTCAAAACCAAACGTTCAAACACCATTCCTAGAAAGTATTTCACTCCTGGAGCTGCCACGTGGATTTCCAATGAGAATTTATTTTCACTCTCAGTATGTTGACCCATGATGTGTAGGAGAGTACTGAGCAGGGAGTCAGAGGCCGGCGGGTCGGCCCCCGGGTGCTCAGATGGCTGGAGAGAAGCCAGAACTTGGTCCTTAGCCCTCTTTTCCATAGAGCTGCCTGTACCCCACCTCCAAGTGCCCCCCATGGAAATCCACAGTTGGGAAGATGGCGCATTCACGGCATGCAAAAGAACACAAGCTCTAGAGGCAGGCAGCGCTGGCTCACATCTTGGCTCTTCCACTTTTGTTCCTTCCCTTGGCAAACATGTATGAGTGCCTGCTCCAGACCAGCCGGGGCGACAAACAAGATGGCCTTGTGGAACATAGGTTTTCTTTGAATAAATGCACTTAGGACTTGTGTGGTCCTGGACAGTTTAGTTACTCTTTCTTGGCCTCTGGTTGCTCATTGTAAAAGGAGGGGGATGATACCTACCTCAGAGCGTGGTTGTGAGAATTCACAACAATGTAGAACATGTTTGAACAGTGCCTGCCACAGAGTAAAGGCAACCCATACTGATTTCGTCTCCATTTCCCCAGCCCCAGGCCTGCCACTGCCCAGCTGTGTGACCTCAGGCCTGTCTGTGGCCGCCCCGTCCCCATTCCCCAGTGATACACTGGGGGCCCCTCCGGCTCATCAGGCTGGGACGACACAACCATCCCAGAGTATTTTCCCTGGTGCTTATCTCAGGCCTCGCGGGGTTTGTAATGAGCTCCCTGAAACAAGTACCACAGGAAACTGGAAACAACGTGGGAGGATTCCTGGAATGCTCTGTTAAAGAAATTACTGCAGCAGTCAACACTTCTGATCAAAATAAACTAAACTGACAACAACGTGATTAAGATGTTTATGTACAAAGGAAGTGTTGTTGTTCATGGAAATTCCTTGATATGGGGCTTTTGATGAGCATATTTAACCTCTGTTTAGGTCTTACTTGTTTTTGAGATTATTTCCTATCCCTCCCCCTTTGGAATCCATCGTCCTGTGTGTTGATGATTGAATGTTGAGCATTTGATCCAGTTACTTGAAAGAAGAGCTAACATTCTAGCAGACATCTCCTACACACACATGCATGCGCCTGCGCACACACGCGTCCACCGTCTGCTAGAGTACTGTCCCGGAGCCACCCTGAGGAAGCGTGCATAGAATCAATAGGATGTCAACCTCATTATTCACTGTTTAAGTTTAGAAACTTTAGAAGGTTGCAGCTTATAGAAACTGGAGTCTATTTAAATTCCCCCAAAAGACCTAGTCCTGATGCTCCAACAAGAATTCTACTTTGGATCCCAAATTATATTATTCTGCTTTAATTAAAAGGGCCCGAACCTGGCATTCTGCCAGCTGCAGGGGGGGCCTGTCTAAGCTTGTGCACTTTCTCTGTTTCAGGTAGCGTCTCGCTGGTGATGTATTACAGCCTGCTGCATCCAAAGTCCACAGATGTCTGGCCGGGCTTCAGGAGGAAGGCCTGTGGCACGGCAGGTGGTGATAAAACAGAGAAAGAATCTTCTCTCGGGGCTGTGGTTCCAACTGGGGAGAAGTTGTGCCTAGGGGGAGATGGAGAGTTAGCCTCTCTGCGGCAGCCCCCTGGCCCAGAGGCTGGCCTGGGAAGCCACAGGGCCCGGGACAGCCCAACCCAGGGCCACCACCACTGGCTGTTGCTGAAACTGGCCTTGAAAACTGGGAACGAGTCTAAGATCAACGCAGCCTTGGGAAACGACAGCACCGGCTGCTTTTGTCCCTCTGCGTGGGGGTCCAGCGGACACTACAACCAGCAGCTAAAGCCCTTATTTTCCCAGCAAAAACCCCCCTCATCACCCCGTGAACCCCTAACCTTAGCAAAAGGCTCAGGGGTCAAAGGCGCCCCTAAAGCAGACACCAGCCCTTTGGAAACTTCGAGTTATGTCTCTTTTGCCAGCGACCATCACCACAGCACACCTACCCCAAAGCCCCCAGCCCCCCGGGGGGAGGGAGGCGCCCCGGTTCTGCCGCAGGATGCCACAGCCTTGGGGGCACAGGGAAGGGGTGGGAGTGGGCAGCCAGGAGGAGAAGGACAGGAGGGGTCCACGCTCTACTTCAGTGCCACCACGGGAGAGCCTGAGTCCTCACTCCACGAGGGCCAGGTATCCCCACAGATGGCCCACTCGTGGAGGGGCCTGGGAAAGCACAGCTCTGCCCGGGCCGCCTCGCCGCAGCCGGTCGCTGAGCCCTTCCCCGTCGCCATGGCTGACATTAGCCCCATCCTAGGCCCAGGCAACAGCCTGCGGCCCAGCACAGGCCACTCTGGAAGCGCCCCAGGGAGCACAGACTCTGAGGAGCTGTGGGGAGCCCCTGGCTGTCGGGGCCACCAGGCCGTGCTTGGCTGGCGGGGAGCCCTGCCCAGGGCCAGGCACAGGCCTGCAGAGGAGCCCTGCCTCACATCCACCCCCAAGGCCCTGTCCCTGCAAAGCGCCTGCAGCTGCAGCGAAAGGCTGGGGAAGCAGGAGCCCAGCTTTGTCGTCTGATCATCGTGGCGGAAGAAGACGAGACTGCAGGCAAGTCAAGCAGTTCCTCAGCGTGCTGTGAGACAGAGCTGGTCTGGGATTTGGGACTCTCCTGCTTCTGACATCTGTGTCCTGGGGCAAGTCCCAGCCACCCTGGGCCTCCGTCCGCATAGCTGGACAATGAAGGAACAGGATGAGATCGTGTCTTTAGGTCCCCTGTGACACCACATGCCACACAGGCATATGACTTATTCTCACTAACTGCCTGGAGAAGGACACGTTTCCCGTCAAAATTGCCTGCTTCCTTTTATTAAGACTATGTAATCCTTGTTTATCCTTTTTTGTCGATTTTACTGAAATATGTTCATTAGCCATTCAATCCATTTAAAGTGGACACTCAGTGGCATTTGGTGTAGTCATAGAGTTGTGCATTCGTCACTAATCAATATCAGAGCAACTTTTTGCTGCAGTTCTGGGAAGCTCAAAACCCGGAATCCTGTTTTTTTTCCAGGTACTTAGTACAGTGAACTTACCTTGACACTGTTTAAAAATGTATTCTATTTATTTTATGAAATCCTGCAGTAAGATAATGCAAATCCTTCCTGGAAGTAAGTGAGAAATGTATGCTTACAGTCATCAGTGTAACTGAAAATACAAGTATCATCATCCTGGGATACCCATGTCTCTTTGGCATTTTTCCTTTAAATGCTCAGTGCTCCACCCCCAGGCCAGCCAGAGATCCTGGTGAGGTGCCTTCTCTACTACTGACTACAGACTCCATTTCCTTCCTCTGCAAACTCTGCCCCCTCTCATCGAGATGTGAGACACTCTGTGCTCATCCTACAAGAAGAAAAGAGCACGTCCATTTCCCCTTGTACTCTTATTTCTTTCTATCTTCCCCTTAAAGGTACCCTTTGAGCTCAGGTGTTCCCATCACTTCCTAAAGCCTTCCTTCGTAGCAGGTTAGAGAAGTCCAACCATAAACCATCAAAAAGAGACGCAGTCAGTACAGGGAGGGCTGAGTGCTGTTTGGTGCTGTAGCTTTTACTCTGCGGACACCTCTGGAAAGCGACAGTATTAAAGCTCTAAAGAGGAAGCTTACAATAACATCAGCTAGCACATGCTAAGAGCAGGTGCAAACGTTTTCTGCCACACGCGCTCAGACCATGAATATCCCCCATCCACGGCCGCAGAAGCCAGTCAGTGATAGCAGGTGGGTGGCCAAGTACTTTGGGTAACAACAGGTTAATATAAAGCAAAGGGAGTTTATTAACGGGACAGAAAATCTTTCTCAATTACTTTCCTGGTACTGCTGCAGTAATTCAGGTCCTCCTCAATCTAGTCTTCCATCCAAGCCAGAAGCCTGGGCCTGTACCTCAATGGACTCCTACTACCCATTGCTCAGCCATCACCTCTTGGAAGCCTTCCCTGGCCTCCCTCTCCCCCACCCCCTCCCCCGCAGGCCCCCACCCCAGGTTGGATGCATGATTCTGTGCCATCTGGTGATCTCTTCCTAAACTTGAATTGGGGGTCCCTTGAAGCCTAATTAGGGGTTGCAAATCCCAACTTGGAGCTCTCTGACTCCAGTGCCCTGTGCAGTGCCTGGCACTGGGAAATTATAGGCTGTATTAATTGATTAGTGACTGCTGTAGTCATTAATTGCAACTTGAGGGCATTGTGGTGGTTTGAAGCTGTCTATACCCCACAAACGCATGTTCTTAAATTTGCTGCATTCCTGTGGGTGTGAGCCCATTGTAAGTGGGACCTTTCGATGAGGCTACCTCAGTGCAGGTGTGGCCACCTCACTCAGGATGGGTCTTAATCCTCCTACTGGAGCCCTTTAGAAGACAGTGAAATTCAGACAGAGAGAGAGAGCCACAGGGAGCAGCCAGAAGCCGAACATGAACAAGACCCGGAAGAGAAGGCAGAGGCCAGGAGACACCCCGTGTGCCTTGCCGTGTGACAAGCCTGTGACCAAGGACCCCCAGCAGCCAGCCCCAGGATGCCAGTCTTTGGGAAGAAAGCATCGCTTTTATGACACCTTGATTTGGACTTTCTTTTAGCCACAAAACCGTAAGCACATAAATTCCCACTGTCTTCACCAACCCATTGCAAACTATTTGCTTGCGCATTCCAGAAAACTAAAACAGGCACATCCTGTTAAAAAGACATTTGTGTCATGGGGAAACAAGGGCAGGATGCAGGGCACTTGCATGTTCTTTTCCAGCCTTGTGGCTTTTGAATAGGCTAGAAAGCTACAAATCCTCTTCATTCATGCGTTTAAGAACTGTTCAGTGAGTCTACAGCGGGCTCTCAGTGCCCAGAAACCAAGCCTGAGCTTGCCGTCACGGGGCCCGTAGGCCAGCACGTGCCTCCACGGCCTTCATTTCAGGTGTCCGGACAGTGTCTGCCTGGGTGGTGGGAACATCAGGAAAGGAAGGTTTATCAGTTAGAGAAGACTGGTAAGTGGACACTTAGACCCAAGCCGTGCTTAGTGGGCGTCCCTGAGTGCTAGCCCTGGGCCACAAGGCTGCACACCTGGAGGAAATTCCGTGTGTCCCCGCACTCCGAGTGGACGCCGACAGCCTTAGCCGCGTCCCTGCTGAGATGGGGCTGCAGCAACTTGCAGTTTTGCTTAACAGGAAGGACTGGGTCGCTGTCTTGAGGGCCCTGAAGAGCTGTCCTGCGGAACAGGGATTCGGTTTTCTTCTTGAACTTTTCTTGTACTGTGAGCTGCAGAGAAACACATAAGGGCTCAAGATAAGGTCTTTTTTTTTTTTTTTTTTTAAATACTTAGATTGCACAAATGTTACACAGAAAATACAGGGATTCCCACATGCCCCGCTCCCCGCATCTCCCACACCCTCCCACATACACAACATCCTTCATTAGTGTGGCACATTCAGGTTTTATTTGAGTATCTCCAGCAAAGTGTAACTCTTGACCCCTGACATGACCTTGTCCACATGGGGATAACTCTGTCTCTTTAAGGTCTCTTTAAGAGGTCAAGAGTGACAATTGCTGGAGATACTCACATAAAACCTGGACAGCCACTTAGACAGAAAGACAAGAATGGAAACTCAAGGACAGAAACGTCTACACAAGTGACATCTAAGCTCCCAACCCCATGTGCAAGCAGGGAGTGGGTGCAACAGGTGAGGGACGTTCATGTCTGTTTCGGGAAATGATTCCTCGAGGGGAGTAGGGGAACAGAGAATCGGAACAGTGCACTGGAAGAGACTGAAGAGGATCTAGGCGTCTCCCTGCCCTCGTGGAACCTGCAGAAGCTCAGGCCTCTGCCCCGTGGAAGGAGGACGTGGAAAGCAGTGTCAGCAATTCTGCCAGCTGCCCAGGACGCCTGGCCCTCCCCTCCAGGCCTGATTCACCAGTGGCCGAAGGCTCATCTACCACCCAGAGGAAATCATTATTGCACAAAGCATTCCAGGGCACGCCTCCTCATCTCCAGCTCGGTGGTCAGGGCCCATGAGGCACGAACTGGACATCTGGAGGCAGCAGAGCCACGACCTCCAGCCAAAGAGCAGCTGGACAAGTTGGGTTGACTCGTTGCAGTGAGGGAGAATGTGCACCATGGGGCACTGTGGGGCAGCTCACCAGGAGGGTGTTAGGAGGAATGGGTTACAAAATTTGGGCTTTGGTGAGGAGTTGGGGGGAGGGGTAAGGAAGCGGGGCTCCTTCTGGAGTGGGTGCGAGTCTGTGGCTGGATAGCACAGTCTGTAGTCACAGGGAGGGCAGACTGGAGGGGGATAAGCTGTACCGGGCCAAGAGCAGCAGTCCCTCGGTTAGTGAGAAAGGGAGGTTTTGGTATTCCATAGGCTGCACAGTGACCTTGTGTTTGTCTTGCTTTATCGCGATGTCAGAGTGACCTTGACTGATGCTCGTGTGCGGTGAGATGGCTTGTGTCCAACGGGAGAACGACGGAGCCTGGCTGCGCACATCCAGCCCGATGTTGGGACCACCTTCTTCTTTCTCAGAATATGGCAGCGGCTCAGCTGTTTGTTAGGCTAAATATTATATATTGAATCACAACCAACTGTACTAGAGTGCCACTAATAGTGCAATGTCCTATATTAGAGCTTGTCCTTTAGCTGGTTGTGGGGTTGTAATTAGCATATCTGTGGTAACGTGGCTTAACTTGTCTCCTAAGGGGCGATGTAAGAAGAGAGCTCGGCCGGGCTGCCAAATGCGGAAACTAAAACAGCGGCAGGCCCGCCTCTGCGTATCCTCGGCAGGTGCGTGCAGGTACAGCAGGCTATGAGGAGCCACAGCATTCACGCCTCGTGACAACGTGAGCCAGGTGTTGTCCTCCTTCCTGCCGGAGCCCAGCCCCACGGTGAGCTGTCGCCAGGATGCGGCCACCCCATGCCCACCTGTCCGGTCCTCTTCGGACCCTCCCTCCCCTAAACTGCCCAGAGCCCCGCGTCTCACCCTGTGCCGCCCCCCTCCGCTCTGCTGCCCCCTTCCCCACACGAAGCGTCGTGCAGATCCGCCCACCTGGACGCCCAGCGTGGGGTGGGCAAGGCTGCCTTCTGGGCGTGGGGCTCTGTGTCCCTCTGCTACTGCGTCGAAGGCGCCCACCGTCCGGAACTTGGAGCTGTTTTTGTTGCTCCACTACTTTCTCTAAGGACGTTTGTCTTACGTCTGCTCTCGCACCTGCCTGGCCTCTTTTCTTGAATTTTTTAAGGCTGCCTCACTTTCCCTCTTCTGCCATGAAACTGTACAGGAAACAACAGAAGGACACCTGGTATCCATAAACACGACAGGGTCTGCACACATTCTCTTCACTGTCATTTTTACCCAAAGCTCTCCAGCACCCGCAGGACGTTGGGGTCAATTTATGTGACGATTTCTATACTATTACAAGCTCCTTGGGGCAGGACGTTGTCTTCAGCTGTTTGTCCTTCCTGACACTCAGCTGATGATCTCAGAGTCAGCACTCAGCAGACACCTGTTAGAATGCTGAGTGTGGTTTTCCTGAACGCCTGAGGCTTTAACCCCCAAAACGCAGAGCTTTTTAATAACCGTTTGGGAGGTGGCTCTTCCTGTAATTACTGTACACACCCCTGGCTTCTTAGACTGCGATCTCAGACGTCCCAAACACGGCTGCTTCCCTCTCAGCCTATATCCAGCCAGAAAACAGCTGGTGCTCACAAGGTTAACTGAAAGCTTAACAAGGATAGGGCGGAGGGTTCCGGAACTAGTGAGAGATGGTGGAGCACTCCAGGGTGCCCTTGCAGCCCTGAGGGCAAGGAGGGGGAGCGGCTTTGAGAGCCGGGAGAGCTCTGGCCCCCACCAGATCTGACTGTGACTTCTGGTGAGGACTGCTGCCAACCCACGGTGTCCTGGCAGGGAGGAGGCCAGGGAAGTGGGCATCCCACCCCCTCTCCTCTGCTCTGGGTCTCTGCTGTGCCCTGGGAGCCAGAGGGCCAGAAGCTGACGGTGCAGTCTGAGAACGCCATCCTCCCCTGGCCAGGCGGGCTGGAGAGTGGACGGGACGGGCACGCTGAGAAGAGCCAGCCGGGTGACCACACGGAGACGCCTGGGCACTTCTTTCAGGAGCTGTAGGACACTTGGCCTCTGCACCAAGTGGCCCTAGACTGGTCATCTAAATGTCTGTGCCTGCTTTCCATAGCCTTC
The DNA here is from genome assembly GCA_029593785.1 of Cabassous unicinctus. Taxonomy (NCBI): domain Eukaryota; kingdom Metazoa; phylum Chordata; class Mammalia; order Cingulata; family Chlamyphoridae; genus Cabassous; species Cabassous unicinctus. The sequence goes on along the minus strand of JAQZBX010009034.1, from coordinate 26,536 downwards.
CCCGCTCCTCGTGCAATATGAAAATAAAACAACCCAGTTTTATGTGTCCAGTTACTTAGATCCTGGACTATTAATAAATTTCTGTGGCCTGTGCAGGCCTGTCAGCCGTAGTTCATTAGAGGTACTTAGGCTGCATACTGATAGAACGAGGCTGGGATCTTACACCTGCCCTCCTAGTCCAACAGGACAATCTGTGAAGGCCTTTGTACAGAACTTTAAAACATACACAAGCAGTACAGCTCTGAGAAAAGAGTCGGATATGATTCAATTATAAAAGTGCCCTCTTTAAAGAAGGGTGCATCAGCCAGCTTTTGATGCATAACAGATACAAAATCCCAGTGACCCACGTCTCACTGTGGGTCAGTCTAAGGAGACTCTTCTTTAAGCTGCAGGTCAAGGTCAGGTAAGTCCAAATGTCTCATTCCGGGACCCAAGCTAAAGGGACGGTGGGCACATGGTCAGAAATTCTCAGAGGGCAAGTGGGAACAAGCGTTGCCTTCTAAGGCCTTAGCTTGGAGCTGGCACATGCCACGTCTGCCCACATTCCATCGGCCCATAGAAGTCACACTGCTGAGCCCAGCTTCGATGGGGCTCAGAGGTCCTCCTTCCATGGGAGCGCGGGAAGAAGCGAATATTTGCGAAACAATCTATTTCCGCAGGTCGACAGCTTCACTTCATTTATGTTCCATTTCTCTCTCTTTTTTCCTGAACTTTATAGCTATGTAATTTATAACACCAGACAATGAGTTAATGTACATTTACCAAAGGTTCTGAATGTATAAATCCAGAGACAGATTCTAAACATTCCCTGCAGGCTCAGCATTTATAAATCCAGAAATAGTTTTGATATTCATGAAAGCTCGGTTTATAAAATCAGGGTTGATGCACTCTGCAGAGCTGGGGAGGGTGGGTCATTAATAAATGTTTTTGACTCTTGCATTGGCAATGTTGCCTTCGTTTTGTTTCTATGGTCCTTCCTTTCTTTTAACCCATCAGTCTACCATTTCCTAAAAGGCAGCAATTTTCAGAGCTGTAAAGGCCACAGGAGCAAGCCACAAGCTCTGTAAGAAGAGAAGATCCAGACAGGCCTTTGAGAAAGGCCCTGTGTGAGGCTCCAGGTAGGGCACGTTCCTTCTCTCGGTCCCTCACCTCCGTCAGCAGAGAGCCAGGGCCTCCTGGACCGCCTCCGAGAAGCAGCCTCCGGGGAGTGTCCAAATAGCCATGAAACGTCTCGTTCTGTTCGTTCCTCCAAACGACCAGGGGATCGTTTAATCCATGAAATTGCTAAGCAGAGCCATTTGTTTGGTTTTTCACATTATATTCTGGTATGTCAAGCCTGGGATTTTCAAATTCCTCTTGAGCACTTTCCTGAATCAGTTTCCACGTGAAATGCTGATGACACTAAGGTTTTTTTAAGCACCCACCCACCAGAAAGGGTTTTACTTTAAAGCTCAGTCTGGTTGTGCCATTTAAAATACACAGATCCCCTGTTAGTTTTCTTTCTTCCCTGGGTTTGATTCTGTTTAACATACCATTTAGGATGACCAACTCCTGGTTTTCCCAGGACGGAAGGGTTTCTTGGGATGCAAGGCATTTTTAGGGCTAAAAGCTGATAGTCCCAGGCAAATTGAGATGGTTGGTCAACCTAACAGCACATTAGCCTAATTCACCTTTTCTCCTGCTATGCAGCTACCAAGCCCGATAGGAACAAAAATACGCATTGATTAAAATCTGGGAAAGGAGGCAAAGCTCTGAAGTCCGCTTCTACCCCAGTTCTCCCCCACCCTCTAAACCCCACGTATCGATTTGACTGATATCCCCCTTGCCAATTATAACCACCAAAGTCAACATGATGCTTAACTGTACATTAGACCAATGCCAGGAGAGAGCCTGCTCGAAAGCCAACGACATAATCCAGAGTTTAGATTAACATATCTCAGGGAGGAAATCTCCCATGGAAAAATACCATGGAAAAATCCATTACTTTGACCACACAGATACATTCATTATGGCAAGACTATAATTACAACATTGCCCGTCAGGGTTTCCATTATAAATGGGGTCTAAATCTTGGTGGAATACAATTCTTTCCAGCTGGAGTAAACCACAGACAGGTTTTCAGTCCATTGATTTGTTTACGAATTGGCAGGGCTGGGGTCGGGGAGGGAGGGAAGGGAAAGATGGGGAAGATGAGATTGGGAACAGAATAAATAATACGGATTTTTGTTCTTCGTGTGCTTTCTGTATTGAAACTAAAAGAAAACAAGCAAACAAAAAACAACCTACCAGGGTCACTTGACCCTGTTTAGGGTCAATATCATTGAAGACCCTAAAATTTTGAATTTAAAAGTGTCACTTGGTACTTAACCTGCCTTGAAAGCTAGAGCATTGGATAAAAGAACTGAGATTTACATTTTTCCCCTTAGAACTGACGTTTAGTCAACCACTGAAGAAACTGGAGCTTCAGGCTCATGTGCTTTTTAGGGAAAGCACAATTGTACTGGGAAGAGCAATCTGGGAAAAAGAGACCTGGGTTCTAGCCCTGTCTCTTATACTAGCTAACTCTGTGATCCTACATAAATCACTTCGTCTTTCAGGGTCTCCGTTTCCTCTTCTCTAAAACAGAGCTGATATTCATTGGTCTGGCTGGCTTAGAATTCTTATGTGTATCCAAAAGGCTAATGAATGTGAATTGTTCTACCCCAGAGATAAGACCCTTTTCTTTTTGTTCCTCCCCAGTTCCTCAAGCTGAGTCTCCCATCTCCCCTCTAGAGCGTGGAGTTAGGGGGTCATCTGGTGGGATCAGAGGGACCTCCCTGCCCAGTCTGGGTGCTTCCGTGATTTACCAAGACCAGAGAAGAAGGAAGGTACCTCTACCTCCTTGCTGGATACTGCCTCACTCAACTCAGCCTAAAGCAAATACACACTGGAGCCAGGTGGAGACTCAGCTTGTTTTTACTGCTTTGTAACAATTATTACTCCAAAGCCAGAAAATCGTTTTGGGGGATGTCGGGCATCGTGCCTTACTCTGATGGCCTTGTATGGCACAAGAGGCAGAAGCATAGACCTGTATGTCCTGTAGGGGCAGGGCATAGACCCTTCTCAGGCCTCACAAGGTGCCCAGAGTTATCATTAGGAATGATGACAAAAATGACCCTTATAAAATAGAGAATAGGAATTCTAAAAATAGTAGGTCCCTGTGACAGCCGAAGCTGAAGCATTAAAGACCCCAAGTGGCTGGGTCCACGGAGCAGCTCACAGCTGAAGAGACAAGCCCTGCCATGGGCTTGATCTCCCGCATCTGAGCTCGAGGGGAAGGCAGCCTGGAGGAGGAGGCGGAGGCTGCCGCCATCGTCTTGGGGCAGAGACTCCAGGGCCCCAGCAGCAGGCCTTTGCTCAGCCAGCATCTCCGACGATGCCCTGAGCTGGACGTTTCCACAGCCTCAGACTGTAAGTGTCTACCCTAACAGATTCCCTGCACAAAGCCAACCCATTTCTGGTAATTTTTCACTGGCAGCCTTTGGCAAACAAATGTCTTCCCCTCTTATCCGTCAAGCTTCTGGGAAGCTGAAGAGAAAGGGATCAATACCGGTTATTTTTTGTTTGTTTGTTTGTTTGTTTTAAATCACAGCCATTGCAGAGTTAATGCTAAAGAGAAAGTTTTACTTAGATATTCGGACCCAGCTTTCCATTCTCAAATGCCTAAGAATTTAGAGGTCTTTTTCCCCGGCAGTCAGGAAGCAATGTAATTAATGTGAGTGATGGAGTTAGGTGCACAAAGGTCCAAGCTGAGTTTTGTAAGGTTATGAAAACTCAGGATTTTCAGTCATTTATTTTAAATAACCGTCAGCTAAAAGCCTAATCTCGCATGGTTTTCACTTAGTTTTGAAAGAAATGGCCGGTTGCCTTCTTCTCTTATTTAATTCATGGTAATATTTGGCCATAATTCTAAATTGCAAAAGGCCCGTTTTTTGTAAAGACCAACAGCACTCTGACATTTTGATGCATTAAGTGGCTGCGGCTCTTTTCACTCTTCTGAGGAGCACAGTCTGCGATGAGCTGTTTTAACAGGGGTGCAGCATGGAGTCATGCACACTTCTCGGTAATATTTCACTTTAAGAGCTGACGCTCTCGTCATCCCACGTAATTCCCACCCCGGGAGGGGCAGCGGGATGGAAAGAGGACCTAAGGCTGTTATTTCAAGCTGTAAATGTGGCTTCCCCTGCTGCGGGCGCGCGCTCCCGGGCCAGCGCGCAGGGCGCTGTGCTTTCAGTGACAGCCGCTCTTTGCCCCCCTGGGCCGAGTTTCCCAGCCTGCTCAGAAAGGCTGCCAGGTACACACAGGGCTCCTGGGAGGGAGCCGTGCGGCTCGTTAGCACCTGCAGTGCTTCCTGCGTTTTCCCAGCGAGGACAGTTGCCAAACTGCCTTTGTTGAAGTTGTGTGTGTAAAAGTTATCCATTTTCCAGAAAAGGAATATGACAAATTTCCATTGTCAATGGCAAGTGCCCCAAATTCGAAGTCAGTGCTTACATAACATCAAACAAGTGATTTATCCATGAAGTGAAGCTAAGGCTCACTCCTGGGATGGGACATGCACACTTCCTCACCTGCCTTTTATAGAACAGGGACAAAGATCTAATATTGATTTTTTATTTTTTTTTTTTTTAATGGGGACTTGCAAACCAGGCTCCCATGGCTATTTTCATTAAGAGAGAAAGTCTTCTGAGTTTCTGCAGAAAGGTAAATTCTGGAGCACTCACCATCCCAATGGTATTCCCATCTCCAAAGTTCAGCACTGAACTCCATGGATCTAGAAGGTCCTTTTCATTTCTATAAGATGAACATTACTCTTTCAGCCGCGGGCCAACGCCTGTCCTTATTCATTTAAATGTTTCATTGAGCACCTGTGTGCCGGGCCCTGTAAGTGCTGGAAATAGGAGGACCAGCTCTTGAATACCAGACAGCGCAGTGGAGGGAAGAAAGGGGCACAGGCAGGACGGATGCGACCACCTCCTGAGTATGTTGTGGCGATTTCTGACCCGTGACAGGTGCTTTGCAAATGTTGGATCAGAATCCGTGGGTTTGTCTGAAGAGGACCAGAACGAGTAGGACAGAAACGTGAACTGCCACCCTCCTTGGCTTGGCGTCCCTTCCAAAATCCAGACTAGTGGGGTGATGCACGGGCATCTTGTATGGAATGCATGATGGTTTTGTTAACTCACTCCTTCTCAAAAAAACAAAACCTAAGCTAGGCTAGTGGTTAAGGGCATCCACTGCAGTGTTAGCCAACCCGGGTTCAGGTCCCTGCTCTGTCCCTTGGTGGGTGGGTGTCTTTGGCAAGTTACTCAACCTTTCTTTTCTCTTGTTTTATCTTAACCTTATCAGAAAACTGGGGGTGATAACAACAGCCTATGTTACAGAACTGTGGTACCGGGTAAGTGAGGTAGCTCACGGGAAGCTTTTAGCCAAGCACCTGGCACCAGCTGAAAGCACAATGTTAGGGACTTATTCTCCCAGGAGGTAGGCCTGTGGGAGGAGGTGAGCGAGCCATGAATTTATCATCTTCACGAGTCCGTTTAAGGACGCATCTTTGCTCTAAGGAGTTTTAAACCCCTCAGAAGTACTTGCAGCGCCCACGGGGGCACCTCTCTGTGCCCTGAGGAGCTGCTTGCCCTGTGACGGGGCCAAAGAACAAAACCAAGCTCTGCCTCTTCCAGGGCTCGCCGTCCACCATTTTGGGCAGGAATTTTCAGACTTTCGTAAGGCAAATGTGAAACTCCTACAAGGTCTCTTTGGGTCAAAGGTAAACAAAAGGAATAGCTCGCCTAGAACTTTCTTCAGGAAAAAAAAAAAAAGATTGCAGTTTCTTTCTGGTTCAGAGAGCTTCTGACATGCTGCTGCTTGTTTTTCTTCGTACTTGGGGACAGCAGAAATGAAACAGTCTCCCCACAATCACGGGGCACTATCCAGTGGACCATGATATATTTACTGAGAAATTTTTAATAAATAAACCACAGCCTTGAACCCATATGCTCTTATAAACCAAAAAATTCCCATGGGGAGAGTTCAGGAGTTTTTATGGAGAAATACTATGTTCTCATGAGAATTTTATTAGAAATCAGAGACTTGAAATGCATCAAGTAGAAAATTTATGAGGTTACATGGGAACCATCCTTTCATTTTGTCATTCTGGGTTAATTTACTTCTTCAATTCATGTTGATTTACCTTGTAAATTTTAGTCATGAACATTGTCCTGAGTTTCTCAGCAAATTCCAGTCAGCTCATTGATTTCTTGAAATTTTCACTTTCCATTTTTATCCTTAAAATAAGATAGGTATTTATTGATAGTCTGTAGAAGAAAATCCCAAAATATATGGGAAACACATATTACTAGTGAAAAACGTGTCCAAGCAGGTCTTTCCAAATGTAGATAAACAGCTCAGTGAAAAATTTTCTACAGCCATGTACAATTTTTTAAGTCTCTTAACTTTTCCACTTAATTGTTTCTTCAAATAATTGTTTTTAAATTGTGTTTTGTGAAATACCCAGTTAAAATTTCACTCTCCAAAAAACCTGTTGTTTATCATTGTGTAACACAACTTGGAAAACTGCCCAAACCCAGAATAGATGTTTGTGACGGTGAAGTGGAGAGGAAGGGCTCTAAACAAGTTTTTCCCTTGGGCCCGTTCCAACATTTCATTAATTTGTCTGCGCTAATGCTGTGAGGAAAGAAACCAGGGCAGGGGCTGGCCTTGGCCGTAATCGAGAAAGTTAGTGCATGACCGGGGAACTGACCCTTTATTAAACCGCTGACCCACTTGCTGCTATTTGAGCTTAACTCCTGGGTAAAGTCCCCAAATTAGGTAATTTTTCTTAATAGCTACATGCTCAGTCAAAATTGTAACAGTATGTATTTTTCCAGCTGAATGCTGGCCTGGTTCATGTTTGTGGAGCTGCCATCATGGTGCGATCAGTTTGTTTTAACTTCTACTACCCATGGCCCAGAAGTTCCTAGGCACTCGTTTTAGAAAAAGACATTATTAAGAAAACAACACAAGAAGCTACAGCCATCGCGGGGCTTTATACTTGTTTGTCCCGGGCTGTTTCCCATGGACTCTGGACTTCAGGTATTCTTTGGACTAATGGAATTTGGTCACTCCTTCAAAATGCAAATTGAGCAAACATTGTCACTGTTGGGAATCAAGTCAGAACTCCCACAAAAGGCATGTTCAGGTCCCACCCCCTGGCCCTGTGGTAAGCAGGACCTTTGAGGATGTTTTTAGTTAAGGTGCCCAAACTGAATGAGGGGAGCCTCAAACCAATGAAGCTGGAGTTCTTACACACAGAGAGAGGCCGTGAGAGAAGCAAGAAGCCGGAAGTCAACCGAACCCAGGAGAGAACGGAGAGGAGGCCGCCCTGTGCCTTGCCATGTGACAGAAAAGCCAAGGACCAAGGATCAGCAGCAGCCAGCCCCAGAGTTCCACAGGCTTCTGGGAGAAAGCATTGCCTTGCCGACATCTCGATTTTGGACTTCTAGCCTCAAACCAGTGATCCAATAAATATCTGTTATTTAAGCCAACCTCGGGAGCGAAAACAATCACCGTCAACGAGTCTTCTCTAAGTATTTCCTATGTGTCAGTGCTGTGCTGCTTTATATGTATTAGCATATTTACTGCTCAAAACCACTGTAGAGAGTGGATCCTGTAGAGAGTGGATCCTGTACAGAGTGGATCCTGTAGAGAGTGGATCCTGTAGAGAGTGGATCCTGTACAGAGTGGATCCTGTACAGAGTGGATCCTGTAGAGAGTGGATCCTGTACAGAGTGGATCCTGTACAGAGTGGATCCTTGCAGAGTGGATCCTATTGTTAGCCGCGTTCTGCAGCGGAGGAGCATGAGGCTCAGAGGGTGTAGCAGCCTCTCCGTGACCACACAGGAGAAGTGGCTCTTACCCTGCTGTGTCCAGACTGTTTGGAGCAAAGCACTGTCCTAGAAAGTAGGAACAGACGGACACACAGCCCTGTCCTCAAGAAGCTCCCAAACTTCAGGGATAGGGTCAACATGAAGCAGATTGAGAACCAGGCCAGTGCCCAGGTCCTGGTGACTGCGTGGCATGATGTACCATTGTGTGGACAAAGACAGAAGCCCTGGCCATAGAAAACATCCACTCCCCGGCTCTGCAACAGGCACTGTAAAACTTTAAGTCCTAAGCATAAAAACAAAGCAAAACCATGATTCTGGCTTCTTGGTGTGGAGGACACATCCTGTAGAGGAAAGACTGTTCCTGATTAGATGAGGACAACAAGGAAGGCTTCCTGGCGGAGGTGGCTTTGAGCCAGGACTTGGAGGGCGTGAGGGCGAGTGTTGGGTTAATGGCAGGAAGAGGAGGCAATGGCAGAGGGAGAGGCCCCGAGGAGGTCTGTATTCGGCCTGCTGTCCTTTCTCTGGGATTTTGTTTCTAGCTGCTTCCCCCAGCTGGCCTCTTGTTCCTGAGAATTGTTAACAAATTGGTTTTCCTCAACCTCAAGGCAAGTTGTGTTTTGGTGATGGGCCAAGAAAAATACCCACTGAATACAAACCAGTCTTACAAAACATACCAAGGAAAGTGCCAGAGGAAATGTTGTGTCCTTAGCACTCCTCGAAGGGGCCCCTCAACTCCTGCTTGGAGTGGCCTGGGGGGCCGGGTAACAGACTCGCTTCGGCACCGCCTTATCAGTTGGTTCAGCCTCTGTAGGAGTTTTAGAAAGGACAGTCGGGTCTTGGCAGGCCACAGGCCTCCCCCGGCCCTCAGCTGGGACACTTCCAACCACCACACACAGAGACAAGTCTTCCAGCCCTGGGAAAAACCTTGGTCCCCTGGGATGAGCTCCAGCGAGTGGCACCCTCCAGATTAGGGGCGGGAAGTCCACGATGTTGTCGGGGAAACATGAGAACTCCGTTAGCCCCAGCCTCGCGGCCTCCGTCTCCCAACAGGATAAACGGCGCTTGTCCCGCAGAAGGCGAAGGAGCTTCACGCACCAGATGTGTGATTCCCAGCAGGCACCTGACCTGCGCGATCACTGCACAGTCCCAAGGGCCCTTGTTCCAGTCCAGGCTCGGAAAGTGACCGCTGAGCCAAACGGTCCTAACCCACTCTTCACTCTCTCGCTTTTAGCCAGTTGCCATATTTGGGGTGAGTGTGATGAAGCCTCTCGGGCTGCGTTCTCTTCTTTCCACAGAGAGTTCTGGAACATCTGAAAAGGCTCTGACTAAGCGAGACGCAGAGGGCTATGCAGCGTGAAGCAATTATCTGGGGACTTTTTTCAAGGACTCAGGCTCAACAAGCCACCATCGTCCACGGACGATAGATATATTCAGAACGAGTGGGCCGCCCCATTCTATGACCTCCCCTACCTCAGTAGGTTGAGCCGGAAGCAAGAGGCTATAGGTCAAAGGCCTTGACCTGGAATCTCTGAGCATGATCAAAATAGAAAACAGTTTCATTTCTGGTTTAGAAAAGAAATGCTGGCTAGAGTCCGTTTATGTGACCGAGTTCTCCGGGCTAAAGCTAGCTTCTTAGAGACGTTCCTGCTCCAAAAGAGACCTCACAGCAGTGGGATTAAAAGGTAGTTTCCAAAGGTTCTCTTTCCTAGCAATAAAAGTGACGCCAGAGTTCTCCACCAAAAGTGGCTCCCTGGGCCAGGTACCTCTTGCCTTGCTCACCACTGTGTCCCCAGGAGAGACAGCGCCTGGATCATCATAAGTCCTCAGTGAATATTTATTGAATCAATAGTTTTTCAATGCCTTTGTATCAGTAAAGAAATAATAATAAGATCTCAGCTATTCCTCTTTAGTCATGATCATCCCAAAATGAGGACCATTCCCAGAGTCTCAGGAGAAAGCCCCGGAAACGGAAGCCAATAAGGTCCCCAGACCGGGTGCAGCGGGCCGTGTGCTGGAGCCGCCCTTCCTAGGACACAGTGCTGATGGCACCAGAGCTCATCCCTACCTTGTCCAGACCACAGCAGGTCAAAATATGATTCAAAAATATAGCAGATGTGATGGTCCTTTTAGCCTCACACTAGGACAGTATTAACCATTTCCTAGGTTCCAGGAGAAAATGACCAAAGCAGGGAGACTGGTTTCATTGCAAGTTTACCCTCTTCATTCTAAGTGAAGTTCTTTATGCTTTTTTGCAAATCTTTGATTCCTCTCTCCTTTAATCCCTAACATATTGTCCAAACATTTACCCCAAACGCTCTCCTCTCTGCTTTAATCTAAATGACTACCTTTCTGGGAAGATGGAACTCATGAGTTGAGCTCCCTTAATTTCCCCTGTTTTCTCATTAAAAATGGTTTGAATTTTCACTCTTTCTCTCTTCTATCTCCTTTTAGGGTCAGGAATGCCCCTTTTTCTTAAGAAAACCAGTATTTCTACCCTGGCATCAATCTTCATCCTTGTCCTACTGCCTTTTTACCATATTCCATTAGTAACCCCCTACTTTTTTGTAGAAGCCTTCCTAAGATTTTAAAGATACTTGAGTTTCCATCATTAAGAAATACTGCTTAAAGGCTTCTTTAACCCTGCTACCTCCTCAAACCACCCTTCTCTCCTTTTCCTTGTTTTACCTTCTGGTAAGAGCCTTCTGCACTGGCTCCCATCCCTCATCACCAACTAGAGCTCAACCTTGACTTGGCCTCCATCCTCAAGGCTCTCCCAAAACTGCCAGTGTCCTCCAACTGACAAATCCGAGGACGTTTTCAGTCTTCCTGCTCGGAGAGCGTATATATGATGGAGAAGGAATCTCAGAGGCCTTCTAATCTAACACCTGCCTCTTCAGATTCAGGAAGCAGAGTGACACAGCCTACCCAAAGTTGCAGGACTTGAGATGGCATCAGGACCAGAACCCTGATATTCTTCTTTCTCTACTTCTACCTGGCTTCCCCATCCCAGAATCACTGACAGCAGAGCTCCTTTTAAGATGCCACCAAATGGCAGCCTCACACACAGGCTCGGCCAGCATCCTTGCCCACAGCTTGCCTGGTTCTCCTCCCGCCTCTCTGGCTCCCACTTTGCTAGTTTCTTTCCACACCCCCTAAATGTAGGCTGTATCTCCCCAGGACACGGCCCTCTGCTCCCTGAAGCCTCACGCTCTACAAGCTCTCTCTCAGCCTCGTCTTCCAGCCCCACACGGCTTTGACTGGAACCAGGGGTGAGAGGTAGGAGACCCAATGCCCTCACCCATTCTCTCCTACAATTTGGTGGATGATATAAATTCTCTGCTTTTGATCTCCTAGGCTTTGTTCTTGAGATTCAAAACCAAGCTTGGGCAATGAGTCCTTCCTTCTCACTGCATTTCTGCAGTAATTATGAAAGCAGAGTACACAGAAGGACCTCCTTGTTCCTTGAACAATGGGAGAAAAGGTTTGAGGTAAAAGACGTTTAAAAATAATTTGCTATCAAATTATTTGTTACATGAGTATATTTTCATCATTTACCTTAAAGAATACATAGTTCTCTTTCCAGAGGACAGATGCAGTCATCTCCAGCAAATTCTTTCATCATCCTTCTAAAGTTCTGAGTTAAATGACTTCCTTTAGGTTTTGTCCCAGAAGAGACCCTGGGTTCAGTAGAACCTATTTGACAATTAGGGTCAAGATTCTTGAGCCCACCTGATCACTCGCACCTTTTTTTTTGTTTGTTTTTAACAAATTTTCTTTTTATGAGGCTTATTTCTGCCTGGGTGTGGCCCAGGTACCTACAGCACAAGACTTGGATATCCTTAGCCTGGAGGAGGTGGTCAGAAAATCATTTTTCTTTCCTTCCTTTCCCACATATCACCAAATTGGTCCTTGTATCAAAAAAAAAAAAAAAAGAGGGAAATAAAGCAATTCTAGAATGTGTTCACTGAGCCCTAATAACAGATAACAATAACAACTTTTGCTGCAAGGCACGAAGATGTGTTTTTGAAAAGCCATAAGGCTTCGCAATTGTCAAAATACTTTCTCATCACACTTCTGCCATTTCACAGAAAGATACTATTTTTATTTGGAACTTTACCTAATGTCTGTCAGTGCAGGGTGAAAAATAAAACGTGTCATTGCGCAGCAACCTCCGAGAGGGACAGAGCTACGCAAAGGAAAATCCTCGGCTCTGGAGCCAAACAGCCTCCAGGCGGCCTTGCCAGGCTGCCTGCCTCCAGCCTCCGTCTCCTCATCCACAAGGCGCGCCTAATGCTAACGCCTGTCGTGGGGAGGGGTTGCATATGCAGAGTGCCTCCCAGGGTGTTTGGCATGTTAGATTCTCAATCAGTATTAGTCACAAAAGGAAAAGAAACTAAGCTGAAACGCCATCGCAGTAGACTTCCTACTCAGCATTAGTTCCTTGCAGGCACAGGCTATGACCCGTCCTCTATCCCCCCTACCCATCAAATCCATCCCCCACTACTCTAAGGTTCCTTTGTACGAGTCAGAAAAAAGGCCTCCTTCCGGGTGGATTTTAGCTTCTTCCCCCTCAACCAGACACCTGCTGCAAAAATCAGTGCCCATGGCCCTGATCTGTGCAACCCCATTTGTTACGGCATATAAGGAGACTTAGCTTTAAAATCCTTCCTCACCTCCCTCAGCGGTTTATTATATTCAGGTTTTTTAAATCAGTTGGTCTCACCCCCTGCAGGCAGGTAGTTACCTTCCGTGTTTAATTTTCCACTATGTCCCTAATTTGAAAGGCTTCCGTGGGCGGGGATCTTTCCATGTATTCACGTGAATGAGCCTTTGAATTCTTTTCACAAGACCAAAAGAAAAATCCCTCCAGGTGGTGGGCTGGGCATCTGCTGGGCAGGGGGTGTGCTGGATGGGGCTATGGCAGACCTCAGGAGTAAATGGCAGCAGCTGGGAAGACTCCAAAAGGAGTGACGCCGTCTGCTAACAACGGGGTGGGAGCAGTTACTCTGAACTCGGTTTCACCCAGGAGGCGCCCAAGGAGGTGATACTGCAGCTGGAGACTTCCTAGTCCCCTTAGCAACACTCGGTACGCGGCCTGTCTTCCGTCCACTAGGCAAGGCGTCAGGTGCAGCGTTGGGGGGCTCCTCTCTTTGCAAAGTGTTTCAGAAAGTCGATCAATTTGTCTTGGCTTGAAAGTGGAAAGCTGGCCCGGTTCGTGCGTGGAGATGGTGTACGAGAGGATCTACAGGGCGAGGCCGCTCTGCTTAGCCCATCCATGCGGGGGTGCCTGATGGATGGAAGTGGGACAGAGTTCACTGACCCCCTTGGAGGTGGGGAGGGGAGACTTAAACAATCAAAGCTTCTCTCTCAATGATTTGTTTTTTTGAGGGGAAAGGGGCGGTGTGCTGGAGGGCCCAATCACACAGATGAACACGGCTCTCGAACCCAATCATGGCTGTTACAGCCAGTCACACTTGTGGTTTCCAGTTATTGATAACCTGTGTTAAGGATAATACATGCATTATCTCAATTTTAATGCTCAAATTGCTCATATTACCCTCGTTTGACAAGTAAAGAAACTGCTGTTTAGAAAAACTAAAGGATCCACACAACATCCCCAGCTGACAGAGCCAGGCCTGGAATCCAACCGTGTCCTCATTTGCACCGCCCAGGGCCCCTCTCTGACCCCAAGCGTCCTCCCACAGGCCTCTACCCTTGACCTCACTGCACTACTTCACAGACAATCCCACTTGCCCTCTTAGGGGAAGACTTGATCATCTGCATCCTAAAAAGAGTGTTTTCACATAGTGTTCCAGTGATGGAATTGATCCTCATTATGTATTAGGGATTTCACAAATATTCTGGCTTCCTCTCCTTCCAGTCACGTGGAATAATCGTACTTCCTGTCTCCTTTGAGGTGAGGTGTGACCATGTGACTTGCTTTGACCATGAAATGTGAGAGCAAGTGATGTGTGTCACCTCTGGGTGGAAGTTTTAAAAGCTACCATGTCATTTGCCACATTCTCTTTTCCTGCCTCAGCAATTTTGGAAGCACATGTTGCAACGCAGCTTCTAGAAGGCTGGGTCACTGAGTACAATCACACAGGGACACCTGGTCAACCCACTGGAACATGCAGCCTGAGCAAAGAATAAAAAACTCTTTTGAACCGAGCCCTGAGATTTGGGGCATTTTCTTTTTGTTTTGTTTGAGCCCACCTAACTACAACAATCATATAAACACCTGTAATTATAAATCAGAAAATGAGTGCCTGGAAGTGGGAAGATAGGGCAAGCTGGAAGTGGGGATGGCAGGAAGTGGGAAAGAGGAGAGAAGAGCACTTTCTTACATCAGATATTACCTAACTTAGGCCGGTTCTCGAGTGTAAGTAATCCAATTAAGATCAGGAGTAGTTAAAAGGAAAGAGCAATGTCATTTATTCCTTAATGACACCTAAATGTAGGACCTGACAGCAAAACATTTGGTGGCTATTTCTTAATCAGCTTTGTCAATTAAGAAATGTAGGGGAAAAAAATAGAAAAAAATTTAAAAGTTTAAAAATTTTTTAAAAGAAATATAGGCCTCTAGACATGGTCCCATCATTCCCGTCTGGCCTTGATTGTATTATTTCAAAGGAGGAAAATATGCCCAGATAGCCAGGCAGGCTAAGAAATCACCACCTCTATCATCAGCACTATTATATACAGTGTAACTTAGCAGCATTACTTACTCGTGCTTTCACGTTCACATTAGCCAATGTGATCCTGTAACAGAGCTGTGCCGAGTTGCCGCCTTTTACAAAGGAGGATATTGAGTCTTAGAGATATAAAATAACCTCCTTCAAGTCAACAGCCTGTACGGAGGGGAGTGAGGACTAAAGCACAGACTCTTTCTCTGCCGTGTTACTAACAGAGTGGAATCCCAAATCCCTTCTAAGGGGACTCGTTGAAAGTCCTGTAGTTCTGCCAGGACTGAAGGCATTCCGTGAGGAGGCTGGTGGGGCAGGGGGTGGAGGGAGGAGAGTGGGGTGGGTTTGGGGGCAGCCCTCCTCCCCTGCCAGCGCCCCGCATCCACAGCCTTGCGCCCTGCGGGCGAGAGGCCCCGCGCAGCTCCCTGGCCAAGAGCTGACACCGCAGCCAAGCTGGTAATCAGGGACCGACCCTGTCTGAAAATTCTCCTACCTCTGTCGGTCTTTCATGCCTTCAGTGAGGGTGAGCAGGGGAGAAGCGGTCTCGGAGAAGTGAGTCTGCACTCAGAGCACGCCGGGGCCTGGCGGGTCGGGCAGCCACAGATAAGGCATTTCCCGGGGAGATCCGCCTTTCGGGTCCCTCCTGACGTCAAGTCCTCTGAGAACCTCTCCGGGCGCCCCCCCACCAGACAGCACGGCTCACGCCCCCTCTGGGCCTGCTTCAACCCTGCCCTGAGGCCGAGGGTCCCGGGCGCGGTGTCCAGTTAGCGTGTGTTCACATGAAGGTGGGATGGAGGCAGCTTCAGCCTCCCACCCCTGAACTGAAGCCGGAGGTCGGGCAGGAAGAGAACTCCCAGGTGGAACTGCCTGACGCGACCCCACGTGGCGGGGGCTGCTGTGGAGAGCACTGTGCCCACTCCCCAAAAAGATGCGTTGACCTCAGAATGTGGCTTCATTTGGATGGAATTAGGCAAGTGGAAATGGGGTCCTGCTGGAGCAGGTGGGCTTTTAATCCAGTAGGCTGGGTGCCTTAGAAGGAGGAGATTTGGAGAGAGACGGGGGCAGGACGCGGGAGCTGGAAAGCCGCCACGAGAGCTGAGAGGGGTGAGGGCAGGCTCTTCCCTCCACGCTGCGGTGGAAGCAGGTCCTGTGGACACCAGGATTTGGGGCTTCCAGCCTCCAGAACTGTGAGAGAATAAGTTTGTTTTTTCAAGACACGCAGTGTGTGGTGCAGCAGCCCTCGGAAGCTGAGGCAGGGGCTAACAGAGCCTCACGCCAGGTATCCATTTGATCCTCGGGACCCAGGAACATAAGCCAGGAGAGGCAGCTGTGTGTGCACCGGACGGAGGAGGAAGCGGAGGCCCAGAGAGGACCGGTGGGTCCCCCCAGAACATGCCATGGCAGGTACCAGCCCCCCATGGTGGCAGCTGCTTGTGCTCTCCTCCAAGCTCCTGCTCAGCGCACCTTCAAGCTTGCAAGAAAGAGGCCTTAAACTTCCAAACCACTGAAACAGAATTCCCTTCCGGGCCATGCAGGTGCACATTCCAGAAACATTAGAACTCATGTCCATTAGCCCATGGCTAGCGCAGATTTCCACCTCTTAACAGGTTTTCACAGCGGTTGACCTGCCTCCACCAGTTACCTGCCTGCAGAGACCAGCAAGAAAGCTCTAGGGTGCAGAGTGCCCTGCAAAGCTGGACAAGCTTACCTGGAGCCAGGACGTTCCTCTTTCACACCTGTGTTCAGGTGTGACAGATGCAAAAGAAGCAAAGGGATTTGTGAGCGGGGCCCTAGAGAAGATCACAAACAGCCACCCTGGGCTTGCTGGGGAGGAATGAGAAGAGAGGGGCTCCTCTGTGCCCCGTGAAAGTTGGCACATGAGCACCTGCTGCCTCCCCAAATCAATATTCAGAGCCAAAGAAAAGGAGTATAGGTGGAGAAGAGAGGAGGCCCAAGGACTGAACCAGAAAGGTTTTGGGGAGAAGAGGAAAAGTCCACAAGAGCAGCCGGGACAACAGAAAGCCAGGCTAGTGCTGAAGGGCGAAGTAACATGAAGACTGAGGAATGACCATCGGATCTAGCACGTGAGCTCACTGGTGACCTTAGAAGAGTGGTATTGGTGTGCAGTTGGGGTAAAACCAGCTTAGAATGGTTCTAGAGAGCACAGGAGTAGAAAAATTGGGGTCAGTGGATAGAGACGAGCCTTTCAAGGAGTTTGCGAGAAGTGACAGGATGTCTGAATACAGGTGTGGTTGAGCCAGTAGATGGAGAAATCGATGATGCAGAGGAAAGAGGAGAGAATTGCAGGAGCAACAGCCTTGAGCAGTCAAGAGGTGGAGGATACAGCGGCCATGAGAAGGGGCACGGACAGCTCATCCATAGGAAGAGGATGGAGCGGGTGATACAGGCACAGATGAGGCAGGGGAGAGACGTGCTGGCTGGAGGCTTTGGAAGAAAGGCTGGAGGTCGTCAGTGGACAGCACTGGCGGTAGATGAAGTGCTAGAAGGGTTTGCGGCGAGTGACCTAGGAGAGCGGGAGCGTGCCTGCTCCAGGAACGTGTAAGGTAATTGCTGAGGGGACAGGGCCTCGTGCCGTTGGACCAGAGGAAACAAAACGGAAGATGCGGGGAGAGGTCCTCACCTCCATATGGACTTCCTCACCTATGTGGCCCCACTGTGAGTCAATCCTCTTACCTTAAAGAAACTGGCAGCATGAGAAGTTTGGGCATCACATGTGAATGCAGGAGAGGAAGATCTGGTTACAGTTTCCGCTCCATCTGCAAGGGAAGAGGCCCAGAAATGCATAAGAAACTCTTTGGTTGATGGACATAAAATTTCTACTTGTTAAGGACAGCTTTGGCTCTGGTGACCAACCTTTGTAGTGAAAATATAAAACCATTTGGGAAGTACGAAAAGGCTTCTTGCGGTCATGGCACACTCTTACGCCTGTGGCATTCAGCCTCCGTGACTGTTGGTATAATTGGGAATAATGTGAAACTCCACTGTTGGCAAGTATTAAAGGGAACTTATGACCGAAAAAAAAAAAAGGTAATTGCTGGGCAGCCTTAAGGCCCACTTGAAGTTAATGAACAAGACCTTAAAAAGGACCAGTCATCATGCTGTGTGGTTTTCCCCAGCCTTGTTGAATTAAGCAGGTGCCAAGTGGACAGTTGATTTACCCAGGGATGTGGTTTGGCCAAGTGAGTAGCAGAAAGCAGAGAACAGCAAGGGAATTGGAGATGAGCGCCAGGCAGTGATGATGATGATTAGCTATGGAATTTAAGCTGGGTAAGGTAGGAGGACTGGAGGACGTGCAGGCCAGGGGAGGGTGCTGAAAAGAATGGCCTGTAGTGCAGGATTGTTGGAATTGAGCTGTTAGAGGGATTGAGAAAGAATGTGGTGGTTAATGCTGGAAATTTGAATTATGGAGGATTGTGTTTATGGCAATAACAGGGTCAAGGATATGACATTGACATGCCTGGCTAAGTAAGATGGGGAGGAAAGGAGACCTGAGGGCCAGGGTGTTGAGAATGAATTTTCCATCATCACGATTTGTAATAATATGTTTGTTTGTGTCCTTGTTTCCTTGCTTATGACTAGATTATAAGCTCCTTGAAGGCAGGTACCCTATCTGTTTTGTTTATAGTAAACTAGCATGACATCTGACATGTAAAAGGAGTTCAATAAATAGTCGTTGAATGAATGAATGGAATTCAATTAAAGAAAAAGCTAGATACTGTGAGATACAATCACTTCCCATATTATTACTATTTCCAATTAATTTCTTGGAATATTATTCAGCCATAAAAAGCAATGAATTTCTGATGCATGCTACAACATGGATGAACCTTGAAGATATCATATTGGGTGAAATAAGCCAGACACAAAAGCACAAATATTATATGAACTCACTTATTTGATATCACTAGAATATGCAAATTCACAAAGTTAAAACTAGAATACCGGGTACCAGGGGTCAGCGGGGGTTGGTGGCGATGGAATGGGGAGTGAATGCTTGATTGGCATATGGAGTTTCTACTCACAAAGAGTGAGCCCCAATGTAAACCATGGAGTGCAGCTAAGAGTATGATAATAATAATTTTGTTTCAGCAATTGTAACAAAGTCACCATACTAATACAAAATGTTAATAACAGGGAAAGTGCTAGAGTGTGGGGAAGTATATGGGAACTCTGTACTTTCTGCATGATTTTTCTGTAAACCTACAATTGCTCTAAAAAAATTTTTTTTAAAAGGAAAGTAAATAAAAAGATCAACTCTGAAACAAACAAACAAAGAGGAATATGTATTTCATCCTAATAATGATAGCCTTCTGTTAGGATAAAGGCATTAAAGCATTAGAATGCAATAGTGGTTTAAAAACATATACATTTGACAGAAACAATTCTAGCTGGGTTGGCCAAATCACAAATTTTCCTCCCTTGCTAGGGACCTACTTTGACTCTTATAGACAGACACACAGGCTCTGAAATAGAGAGAAAAGTGTGTATACTGGGGTGAGAGGCACGACACAACCTATTGGTGTGTGTGTGTGTGTTGGAGATAGTGCAAAGGACAACCAAGTGACTGATGAACAAGAGAAATCGATTCATGAAGAATACTGGGCCAGCCAAACCTGTGGAATCTCACTAAATTGGGATTAAGGGGGATGGAACGTGATAACAGCCTGCACACATCTGAAAGGCATAAGCAGCAGGAAAAGGAGTTATTTTGCCTGGCACCCGGAGGTTTAAGTAGGAGCAATGGGATGTGATGAAGGAAAAGGAAGTGTGGGCTGCTTTGTCGAGAGAACTTCCTGACTGCAGCAAACCCTTAGCTTGTAGCATTAGCTCCAGTCTGGCCAAAGCTGCCATCACCTGAGGCTCTGGATGTAGGAAAAGGGCTGGAGCCCTGAGTCCTGGTCCCAGCACGGCCAACGAGCTTCTCTCTGTGAGGTCAAGAACGTGGGCTGGATGGCTTGGAGCTGAGTGAGAGGGGAAAATGCTCCTCTGAGGGGACCCAGCCTGCGGGCTTTCTCTGACCCTGGCTGCGCGAGTGGGTCCTGGGCGGTCAGCTTAGACTCAGAGAAATGCGGCTTCTGAGAGAGAGAGAGAGAACATGGAGGGAAAGTCCCCCCAAACGCCCACCCTGCTCCCCTGAACCTGCCTGCCAATGACAGGAGTGGCTTTTGTGCCTCTTGAGGGGGAAAAAAACAGCCCCCCTTCCTGAAACAACACTGGGTGAGCTTCAGCCAAGCCTGCCAGTAACCCATACCGCTATCTCCCCTCAACACCAGTGTGAAGAGTTCCTAGGCTCAAGTACATGTTCCTGTATTACTGTTTTCACACTTGAAACACACAAATACATACATAACACGACATAACGAACACCCATGAGGCCATCACATAATCCAAGAACCAGCACATTGCCACCAACTTGCATCCATCTGCTGCCTCCCCAAGACGTAACTACTGACATGAATTGCCTGTGCATCATTCTCTTGCTCTTTGCTTTTTTTGTTTTTTTTTTTTTAGTTTCATGAGCTAAAATAATGGCTAGGGAAAAAAGTACTGTTTATGCATGCCGACTTTAGATAGTGCCTCTCTACATGATGATTTATGGTAAGGATGAAATACCTCCGCGAATGCGGTCTGGGGATTAGTAAGGCCTTAAGAAAGATTTGCTACCAGGAAGGCCCCCTGGCGTTTCCAGGACACTTACCACACAAGGTGCTCACGAAAGAGCTCACCATCCATGCCGTTATAGTAACAGAAGCTGCTACCTTTGAGAGCTTATGCTCGTCAGGTGCTTTATATGCATTTTTAAATATCAAAAATGTAGGTAATCTTAGCATCCATTTACAGAGGGCAAGGGCTAAGTGACTGGCAGGGGCCACGTAGCTAGTAGATGGCAGGACGATAATTCAGACCTGATGCAGTAAGTGCTGGTAAATGTTAAGCAGCTGGCTCCCAGGCAGTGAGTGGGAAGCTCTGATCTGTAGCCCTTGCCCATTATCATGGTGTAAATATTCTCACCGGCATCGATTTCAAGCCACCAACATGGCGGCACTGCATGGGTTTGGGAAGTAAAGGCACATCGACTTTCAGCTCTCGAATCTGATGCTAGCCAGCTCCAGCACACCACCACCTCTGACCTGTCCAGTTTGGTTTTCTGGGTCCTTCTACTACACTGTACTGTTTAATGCTTTCTTATATGGCTGAATGGGAGTTAGGATAAAGCAGGTCATTATTTTACCTATTACCTCCGCTTGCATCATACTAAAACAAGGAATTTGCCTGGCAGCTCCAGGATTTAGTAACATTGTGATTTTGTACAAAGTCTTTAATCTTTCAGTCTCTCTGATATCATGTCTTTAAAACAATGGGGAAAATATTAATTATTAAGATAAATTGAGTGGAATAACCCATACCACTCGTTTTGAGATACACTCAATGAGCCATTTGCCAGTTTCTGCTATTGCTTAAAAATCTACGTTATAGGGAAGCGGGTGTGGCTCAACCGATAGAGCCCCCGTTTACCATGTGTGAGGCTCCGGGTTCGCTTCCCGGGGCCTCCTTGTGAGAGCAGGCCGGACTGCGCAGCGCAGTGGGCTGATGCAGCGGGACCTCACAGCAAGGGGGAGATAAGCAGACACGGAAGAAACACACAGCGAATGGACACAGTAAAACACAAACAGCAAGGGGGGGATAAATAAAAATAAATCTTTAAAAAAAAAAATCTACGTTATATATTCTGCACAGTGGGTTACAGCATAATAAAATACTGTTTCATCCTTTGGATGAAAATAGCAGCATCAGAAGACCTCAAAATGCTCATGATATCAAAATGGCAGTGTTCCAAGAGTACTCAAGACACCCAGAGATGTCAGTTTTCCATACTCTGGTCCTCCAAGACCAGGGAAAGGAAGCTTTCAGCAGATCCTGAGGCATCTCTAGACTCCATGTGCTTGCCCCTCCTTCACCGCAGCCTAATGGCCTCCACTTCCATCAGCTTCCCTCTGGGCAAGCTCCCTGCCGCAGAGCGGCCTTCCTGTCACCCTCTCAGGTGGCACACGCTCTCTGATGTTTGGTCCAGACCACCTTTTCTCCAACAACCACGTCTTCTCCTGAGCTACGGTGGTGCGGTTGTAGCCTTTGGTGCCCTCACTGGCAGGCTTGAATAACCAGGAGCAGCAGGGTCTTGACCAACACTGAGCTCAGAATCCTTACGTTTTTCACCAACAGCCTTGATCCCGAGTCACCATCACGCCTCTCAGCAATCCTTGTCAAATTCCTCATCAAGCTTTCTGCTCTGCATCTTCCCCAAACATGTGGAAAAGGAGACGGCAAGGGAGATGGTTACTCAGGAGCATGATCACATGGTTACACTATTCTCATTCTAACAAGTAAAATACTGACTTTCCTGCCGTCTTGTCTCTTGATTCTCAAAACTCCACCTCTTTCCTAGGCAATATATTGAGTTTTATTTTTAAATTGGTTTCTCCGATACCTGGTTGCTTTAAAACGAGAGCTCTTTGGTATTGTTTAGTACTTCCCGTTACTAGAACGAGAATGCATTGCTGTGACTCTGAAAGGCTGCAAGGAACAGAAAAACGTCCTTGGGCACTTGGAAGGTCAGCCATACGGGCACTTTGAGTCCCATGACTTCTAGGACCAGGAAGTCCAGCAGGACGGATGTGCAGCTGGGGCAGAGGTCCAGCACAACTTCTGGGTTGGACTCAAGTTGTTTATTTCCTCAGGGAGAGGATTTGATTGGGTTGTTTGCTAACGACCAATATGGAGGGCCTTTGTTCGGCAGAAATTTGCACCAAATCTACTCAAACTCATTTGGATTTCTCTATCTATGTCTAGTCTGTGCGTAGCTGTCTTTGGTCCGATCTTTTGTCCCTTAGAGTTCCAGGTTTCCATTTTTCTCCAAATACACATGCTACAATCCATAACAGCTTGTGTAGTGGGGGGAACCTGTTAAGGTCACTGTCCTCAAAAATTAGCATTTGATGTGGGAGAAATCTAAAGTTTCAGAGACGTCTCTGGAGGTCTCTAGTAAATAGACTAACTCTTCTTGTACCTACACTAGCAGTGTTGCCTGGTGAAAACCTACTTAACTGAATAAATAGTAAGTGTTTAACATAGACTTACAAATGTTCCAAAAGTTTACTCTCATGGTTTCCACCAGCTCGTCATATTGTTAACATTACCAATATGGCAGCCTTTTCCTCGCATATACCAAGTTTCAAGTATTGTACAAGAAAACTTCATATACATCTGCTTTATTCTTCATTGTAACCCTGTTAGATAGATTTTATTACCTCTTTTACACATGCAGACTTGGAGCTGAAAAAGAAACATTTTCTCAAGGTCAAGCATTTTGTAAGTAATAGGATTTAAAATCAGATCTCTTAACTCCAAATCCAGTGCTCTTTGAACCATGTTGCCTTGTGCAAAGCAAAATTTTATTCATTTCCTGAGAAATAGCCCTAAAACCAATTAGTGGGCCCCACACTGAGAAGGCTAGAGTTGGGAAATTCTAGTTGTATCCGATTGACTTTCATGTTTTCAAAGGAGTCAATGCCTTCTGGTGATCGAACTTTGGGAACATGAACCAGGAAATGGTCCTGACCATCACGAGATGCCAAGGATTCCAGGGCCATCATTTCCCCATTGACTGCGTTTTTTTCCATGTGGAAAGAAAGCAGTCACATAAACACAGGCCTCAGATTGGTCAGTGGCCGGTGGGAACCATCCTCATAGCACTGCAGAAGTCACAGATGGAAAATGGGTCCTGCATCCCTTTATCCAGTCCCGGGAAGGACATTCTCTAATGATTCCATGGGCTTCCACCCAGTCCCAGGAGACGCCTTCCAGTTTAACGACTACCACAGTTGTAAATTTCCTTTAGTTCATTGGCTTGTTACGTTGAGGGAGGCATTTTTTTTTTTTTAAGTGAAAAAGCAAGGCAAAAAGAAAATAACAATTTTTGTTTTTAGTCTAAAGATGATAGTTTCCCTTTCACAGAATAATCAATCATACCTCCTTAAAATTTCCATAGATTTCCTTGAACTTCTTTGAAGGAGTTTTACTGTCTTCGGATACTAAGGGCAGACGTTTATTAAGCACTTCAGTACATACCTGTCAGACATTATGCAGTTTCATTTCATCCTCCCAGCAACCCAATGAGGAAGGTGCTATTAACTTTCCCTGTTTCACAAATAAGGAAACCAGGGCTCAGAGAGACTCTTCAGCAAAGTCACCCACGTTGTAGCAGTGGAGTCTACTTTAATCCCAGATGCATCTGGCTCCAGAGACAGGTCCCTTAACCAGCTGCCTGGTGAGTGAGGGCCCATGGGTCAGAGCTCTCTTGTCCTATGCTAGCTTCTTTCAACCCAGAAATGAACACATTTTAATCGTAACCCCCCAAATGATGATCTATTGCAGGTTTTAAATGGGACCCTAACAATGTTTTGGTAACATTCCATTATGCATTTCTTCCCAAGACCTCCTCTAGACCTTGCCCTTTCACTCAGGGTTGTTATTTTCCTCTATTCTGTGAAAGCAAAGGGGATGGCTGGAAGGGAAATTACCAGCGTATGTTTCCCCAGGACCCTGTGGCTTCTGAAATCCCCGCACACCACAGAACTCAAAGGCCAGGGTTTCTGTAATTCCCCTTCTCTGCAGCTCTTGGAACCTGCCCCCTTGCTTTGAAAGACACAAATGTCTTTCCTCCCCACGCCTGAAGAGAGAAGAGAAATATACACTCCTAGTGGTTTCACAGGGAGCCAGCCCTGTAGACCCTCCACCTGCCAGCTTGGTCTCGGAAGGTAATCCCAGCAACAGCTGATACGCTTTGCTGATGAAAGCCCCAACGCATCCAAACAGCAGTCGGTGTCTTAGCTGGAAGAGATGAGCCACGGTCCTGGTGCGTGAGGTCATGAGCCTGCCTCTCCAGCCCCAGGCCTGCCAGGTGGAGCTATTTCCCCGCCTTACCAGACCTCATTCCCACATTCAAATACCACCTGTGGCAGGTTGTTTAAAATGCAAATACTCGCCCCACACCTACCGAATCAGTCTCGGAAGATGGGTGTAGGGGTTTAATGATCAGCCCATCACTGGACCAGTCTTACCCCATCGTGCTCCCCTGCCATCAGAGAAGTTCACCTGGGTGAGGCGTGACGCTCGATAGCAGCAGTGATGCAGAGAGCAGCTCTCCACTGGCGAGCAGAGCCGCTGAGGAAAGATGCAGCTCTGTTCAGCCAGCAATGGGTGAGATGTAGAATGACACAAACCACCCTTGAGTCAAAACACGAAATCCTAGTCACAGCTTCCTTTTAAAGACCTCGAGGTCCTAGATTGGGACAAGGAGGCTTCCGCACAAATGGAGGACCGCAAACCCACGGACGCCAAATGCCCACGGCGCCCTTTGTTGTGGTGTTGTGTTGTGTTGTGTTGGTCTTTGTGTTTAAACTCATTGCTTAATGATTTGGGTCAATGCCTAGTAATTCCCAGACACAGTTTCAGCCTCAAGTGGCCAAAAACTAAATGGGCATCTTCTCGGCAACCACTAGGTGGTGCCAAACACCTGATCTGCGGACTCAGAAGAACCAGTCGCAAGGGGTCTGTTGCCCCATTTAGCTGGGGACAGTTTAGAAGAGAGAAATTAGAAGGGAAGTCAAATCTTGAAGAGAATTTGAAAAGGAACAAGGAAAAAAGTCCAAATAGGAACGTACTGATTCTAGAAGCCAGTCTAGGCAAAAGGATGGTGCCAAAATAATTATGGGTCAAAGAAGCTGGAGGGTCCTTGGTGAGAACCATGAAAGCCCCTACGGCAGAAAGGAACGTGAAACTGGGTGCTCCCCATTCAGAGCCGTGAAACCCTGGCAGCAGCGCATTCATCCTGAACCCCCAGAAGCGCCCCCAGCCTCGCTGACCCCCTTTCCTCTCCATTCAGCTGCTTTCTAGCCCAGCGCCTGGGTGGGGAAGTCAGGCTGTGGGTTGTTTTCACATCAGTGAGGCTTCGGGGGCCTGGAGCTGTCCACACCCGCTGTCCCCCAGGAGGGCCTCCTCCCCCCGCAGGGGCCGCCCCCGGCCTCCCTGCCCCGCGGTCCCCAGCCCCGTGGTGTGTTTACCAGGCTGGCTGTAAATCTTTTAATACCCGCCGTCGGGCTCACCTTTTGATGGGGAGAGGAACTGCCACCTTTCAATGTGTCCTGTGGAAACTGTCTTTCCGGTCACGTTGCTGTGCCTTTGGGGACACACCAGGCTGAACAGAAGCTGTGACTCTGACATCCTCTGCCGTCAGGGCCCAGGAAAAACAGGAAGCCGGGGGCTGACTGCACAGGGACGACGGTCCCAGCCTCCCTGAGGTGTGCTCCGGTCCACTTGGAGAACGGTCTTCTCTTCACATAAGATTTACATGCTCTTCCTCAAGCCCTAGAATGCTGTCGCGAGGGGCTCGCATGCTTTGTTGCTTGTTTTTGTTCTTTCTGTCTCTGAAATAAAACGAACTGAAACAATAATGCCCTAAGTTTAAATAACAGCTTCCTAGGTTGCCTCAAGCCCTCAGGCATGAGCCAGTGCGTCCTTGAAGACGGTTGTTGATGGAATCCTTCTTTGTGACAGTCTCTGACCCGGAGCCAAGTTCAGGAATGAAAAGTCCCTTTCCTCAAGCAGCCCCCATCTAAGGGGAGAGCCTGCTACCTGGGCAGCCCCCGTCTAAGGGGAGCATGCTACCTGAGCAGCCCCCGTCTAAGGGGAGCATGCTACCTGAACAGCCCCCATCTAAGGGGGGAGCCTGCTACCTGGGCAGCCCCCGTCTAAGGGGAGCCTGCTACCTGGGCATTCCCCACCTAAGGGAGGAGCATGCTACCTGGGCAGCCCCCGTCTAAGGGGAGCATGCTACCTGGGCAGCCCCCG
>JAQZBX010009033.1:0-46845 GCA_029593785.1 Cabassous unicinctus | reverse complement strand
ACTATGCAAACTTGATTTTTTTCCCCCCAAGAAACCCTTCTCAGGCTCACTCAGAAAACAAGAATTCACCTCCAGAAAAGCTGTATATTAAATTCCCCGACGCCACAAGCTGCTCGTGTGGAAGAGTTTCACCCTAGAGTTTATGGAACTGTGCTTTCACACTTGAAAAAAGTTTACAGCAGTGCATTTGTCAAAACGGGTCTGCGCAGGGTTCAGAGCCCAGAGGGGATGAAGGGCAAGGGGTCCAAGAACCACCGCGCCTCCTCCTGGTGCATGCGCGAAAGGAACAGCCTCATCAGGAAGGGATTGTAGCCCCTGCGGGACCGTCTGGTGTGGCTCCCAGTGTGCGGGCGCTCACACGTGTTCCCCCAAGTGCGGGTCGCGGGCGCGGTCCAGCTGGTCCTCAGCGCCTCCCGTAGGCTCTCCAGGCTGTAGTCGTGGGGCTCGTGGTCGCGGTAGGTGCTCTCGGGTGGTTCCTAGAAGGGGGCGGCGGGACGGCTCCAGTCAGCAGGATGCGACGCTCAGAGGGTCCCACGCGAAGCCCAAGGTGCGTTCAGGCGCTGGCGGCCTGCGAGGGAGGCGGAGAGTCACCGCCCGGGGCCGCTCCTGGACCCTCGCCCTCTCCCCCTCCCCCGGGGACTCGCCGCCAGCCGGCAGGGGGAGGTCGTACTCCCCGTGCTCCTTCCTTGATCTTCTGGCCGCCTTGGAGTGCCCTGGCACTGTCCTACTGTGGTCGCCGGTCGCCGCCGGGCTCCTTGGCCGGCGAGCGGCTCTCCTTGGCCGGGGCTGGGCGGCCGGCGGCTCTGTTTGGCAGCGGCGTAGCAGGACGCTGCTGAGGGGAACCCCCACGCCGGGGTGGGGCGGGGATCAGGGCGGACGCCCGCGAGGCCAAGCTCAGAAAGCGCGACTTCACCAGGACATCTCCGGGGGTGGACTACACACCAGCACCCCTCCGGGTGCCCAGGCTCCTCGTGTGTGTGTTGGGGGGAGGAGTCGCTTTAGCCCCTGGGTTCCTGAGGATTTACTGGCAGAAACAAGATCAATACTAGTGACAGCACCCACTCCTTCCCCTTGCCTAAATTCAGCCTAGAAACTAACTTTGGAGCTGTGCCACGGAGGCCTGCGCAGCAGAGCCATGGGGATCCGGCGTGAACCTCAGCCAAGGAACATCGCGGGGGTCTCCACCCAGACCTCACACCTCTAGTGGAACCGAAATCAGGGCGTTTCACCAGCAGCGCAGCGGCTTCTTGGTTGCGGCTGTTGTGAGTGACCAGCCTTGGGGGCTCCCAGTGGGCCTTTTGCCCTTAAGACAGCGTGGTCTCTCAACGCTGAGATCAGGAGCCCCGTGGCAGAAGACGAGGCTCACACAGACAGGGCCCTTCTGGGTGTAGGAGGGTCCTGGGCAATCAATAAAGCTGGCCACAGAGAATGAGTTAGGGAATGTACCCTGCCCTAGAATACTTTCTTTGCAAGAGTTTGAGAAGGCTTGGTATTAATTCTTCTTTAAATGTTTGGTAGAATTCAGCAGTGAAGCCATTTGATGCTAGGCTGTCTTTGGTTGAAGGATTTTGGCTATTGATTCCATCTCTGTACTTGTTAAAAGCTTGCTGTGGTTTTCTCTTTCTCCTTGAATCAATTTAGGTAATTTGTGCATTTCTAGAAAAATTTATATTTCACTTGGATTATCTAATTAGTTGTGTACAACTATTCATAGTATTTGCTTATAATCCTTTTTATTTTTGTAAGATCAGTAGTGACATCACCATTTTCATTTCTGATTTTAGTTGTCTTTTTTCCTTTGTGTGTCTAGGTAGTCTAAATTTTACTGATTTTTTAAAAAATAATCAACTTTTTGTATTGTTTATTCTCAATTCTTTTTCTACCCTGTTTTATTTATCTTTTCTCTAGTCTTCCTTCTGATAACTATGGGTATACTTTGCTCTTCTTTTTCTAGTTCAACATGTCAAGCAAGGTTCTTAATTTGATATCTTTCTTCCTTTTTACTCTAGGCATTCACAGCTATAAATTTCTGTCTGAGTATTGCCTTTGCTGCATCATGTAAGTTATGGTATGTTGTGTCTTGATTTTCATTCATCTCTTAAGTATTTTCTGATTTCCCTTGTAAAGAAGAAATTACTTCATGTTATTTACCCATTCATATGTTGTTGGACACTTGAATTGCTTTTGGCATTTGTGAATAATGCTGCTATGAACAAAGATCAGTGTGCAAATCACTCTTCAAGTCCTTGCTTTCAAAACTTTTGTGTTTATACTTGGAAGTGGGTTTTACGGGGTCAAATAGTAATTGTTTCTAAAAGCCTTTGTAAAAGAATTTATCAGCTCTCTACTTCAATTTTATTTTCTGTAATGTGCTGGAGAGCATCATGGACATATTTAAAACTAATTTTGCTGGTAGGAATTAATTTGATAAGAACTTGCTAATATTTGTGAGGTTTCCTTAGCAAAGCCTAATAAAAATAGTATGTCATTTTATTCATTATTTCTTTTTGTCACTTAGAGGTTTTAGACTCATTAAATGAAATTTCAGGACTTGAGTACTTTGCTCACTTTGTAAGGCAGAAATAAATACAAAATCTCTAGCTAGAAGGAAAGATGTTTTTGAATCCTGTTCTTTAATTAAACTGGCACAAAATACCTGTCCCAAATCAATGACAAAATGCTGAATCCAGATTTTTTGTATATGTAATGTAAATAAAAATACATGACATATACTGTTTTATATCCATCATGTCCTCATTATTATAATATTTCATCCTTTAGTAATGAATTTTGTTCACACTAGAAAAAAATCTAAAGAAATTTAGAGTTGATTTATATTCATAGCCCTTGTAGTTTAGGCATGACAGTATATTATTTTCATTTTTATCTCTTCATATTTTCTGAGCAACTGAATTTATTTATCCAGACAATTTTCACACATTTAAATCAGTTAAATCAATTTGAGAAATAACCAATATTGTTTTAACACTTGTCCTTTTGTGTTATGATAAATATGTAGGCTTTGTTAATAGAAATAAAATTCCACTTAATTCCTACATTAAAGAAAAGAAGCTACTCTCAATGGGACATCACATTTAACTCTGGAACATTTTTAAACACTTCACCTAAAGTGATTTATAGATTCCGTATAATCCCAATAAAAATTCCAACAACTTTCTTTGCTGAAATGGAAAATCCAGTCACCAAATTTATATGGAAGGGTAAGGTTCCTCAATAGCAAAACCATCTTGAAAAAGAAAAATGAAGTTGCTTGACTTGTACTTTCCAATCTTAAAAATTATTACACAGCCATAGTAATCAAAACAACATGGTACTGGCATAAGGAGAGACATACTAAGCACTGCAATTGAATTGAGGGTTCAGATGCTAATCTTTGTATTTATGGCCAACTGATGGTCCACTCAATGGGGATATAATAGTTTCTCCAAAAAATGGTCTTGAGGAAACTAGATGTCCGTGTACAAATGAATAAAGGTGCTTCCCTACTTTTCACCATATACAGCAATAAAATCAATAGGGAACAAAGACCTAAATATAAGAACCAGAACCATATAGCTCTTAAAAGAAAACACAGGGAAGCAGCTTCAGGATCTTGTGTTAGGCAATAGTTTATTCACCTTTATACTCAAAGTACAAGCAAAAATTAAAAAAAAAAAAAGAAAAAAAGATAAATGGTATCTCCTCAAGCTTAATCCTTTGCTCCTCAAAGGATTTTACCCTGAAAGGAGAAGACAACTTACACAATGGGAGAAAATATTTGGAAACCACATATTGAGTGAGGGTTTAATATCTAGAATATATAAAGAATTTCCACAGTTCAACAATAAAAAGGCAAATGAGCCCAGGAAAAAATGGGCAAAAGACTTGAATAGACATTTTTCCAAGGAAGGTATACAGATGTCCAGATAGCACATGAAAAGATGCTCAGCAACATTAACCATTAGGGAAATACAAATCAAAACAATATTTAGTCTTTTAATCCTTGAACACAAATGTCTTTCCATTTATTTAGGTTTTTCTTGATTTATGTAGCAATGTTTTATAATTTTCTGTGGACAAGTCTTTTACATTCTTGGTTCAATTTGTCCCTAGATATTAGATTCATGTAGTTGCTATTGTAAATGAAGTTTTTCTTGTTTGCTTCTTCTGATTATGAATTAACAATATGTAGAAGGACTACTGAATTTTGAGTGTTGATTAGTTCCAGTACCTTTTTTTGTGGATTTTTCAGGATTATCTGTATATTGGATTAGGTCATCTTCAAATAGGGAAAATGTTATTTTTTCCTTTCCAATTTTGATGTCTTTTATTTGTTTCTCTTGCTTAATTTCTCCGGCTAAACTTCCAGGATAGTGTTGAATAACAGTGGTGGCAATGTGCATCATTGTCTTGTTCCTGATCTTAGAGGGAAAGCTTTTCTTCTTTCACCATAGAATAGGTTGTTAGCTGTGGATTTTCATAGATGTCTTTTAACATGTAGAAGTCTCCTATTCTTTGTTTACTATGCATTTTTATCAAGAAGGGGTGCTGGATTTTTTTCAAATGCCTTTTCTACATCAACTGAAATGATCCTGTTTGTTGGAGAAGATGCTGAGAGTCAGAGCATAAAGGGTTAAGCATTCAAAAAGCATGCTTGCTGGCAAAGAAACATTAGTAAATGTCTCCGAGGACTCTGCATATTGCAGATGTCAGGAGGAAGCAGAGCAGAATGAACCCAGCACTAAGAAGTTATTGTATAAATTCCTAAGAAAAACTATCTAGAAATACAGGAACCGGCAGCTCTCCTACATGCCAAGCAGAAGAACTAGTGAAGGACGCCCTAATTTTGTTATCAGCTTTGTAGTATAAAAAGCAGCTTCAGCCTAAATAAACTTGCCTGCATTCCTCATGGAGTGAGGTCCCCTGATCCCAATCTTTCTTTGGATCTTTCCCGGCATGGTCAAACTCCCGCTGAATTACAACACCTGTTTTTATCCTTTGTTGTTTTAATGTGGTATATTACATTCATTGATTACTTTATGTTAAACCACCCTCACATACTTGTGATGAATTGAATTTGATCACAAAATGTAATTCTTTTTATGCGCTATTGGATTTGGTTTGCTAGTATTTTGAGGATTTTTCAATTATATTCATAAGGTGTATTGATTTGTAGTTTTATTTTGGTATCTTTATCTGGTATTGGTATGAGGAATATAAATGAATGCACAGTAAAAATATGACTTATGTAATATTAAAATCTAGTATATAAAGAATAACCATGCAGAATAGTAATGTATGCTTTGGCCAGATAGAATGAGGGAGTGTTCCCCTCTATTCAATTTTTCAGAAGAGTTTAAGCAGGTATAGGGGCTTTTTGTGTTTTTTTATCCATTTATTTTGATGGACATTTGTGTTATTTCTATATTTTGCTGTCCTAAAAAGTGCTGCTATGAACATTTTTGTACACACATCATCTCTAGTTTTTAAACATTCACTTTTTAAAAATTTGAGACCTGGTAAGTTAACAAAGCAATCATACATACCATTCTGGATTCCCATACATCGCCGCATCACCAACACCTTACATTGTTGTGACATATTTGTTACAAATGATGAAAGAACATCATCATAATATTACTGTTATCCATAGTCCATAGCATATATTGGGTGCATTTTCCCACAAACCATCCTATTATTAGCACTATATATTAGTATGGTATATTTATTATAGTTCATAAGAGAATGATCTCATATTTGTTCCATTAATTATAGTCCATTATTCACTGTTATATAGTCCCATGCATTGTACAATCTATCTAAAGTGTGCACTCAGTGGCTCTCAGTTTAATCACAGAGATGTGCTATTATTATTCAAGTCCATTACAGAATGTTTTTTTTTTAATATTCTTTTTTATTTTTAATTTTTAAAGATATTTAAATTACATAAATATTACATAACAAATATTGGGGATTCCTATATGCCCCGCTCCCCACCCCTCCCACATTTTCCCACATTAACAGCGTTCTTCATTAATGTGGTACATTTGTTACAATTGATGAACACGTTTTGGAGCATTGCCACTAGGAATGGATTATAGTTTACATTGTAGTTTACACTCTCTCCCACAGGAATTTGTAAGTTATGACAAGGTATATAATGGCCTGTATCTGTCATTGCAGTGTCATTCAGGGCAATTCTGAAGTCCTGAAAATGGCCCCTTATTACACCTGTTTTTCCCCTCTCCTTGCCCTCAGAACCTCCTGTGGCCAGTGCCTCCACATAAATGATAAAAGTTCTTCAATTTCTAGAATCACAATAGTATATAGTAGAACACCAGTAAGTCTTCTCTAGTCCATGATTCATTCTCCAATCCTGAGGATTCTGGAATGTTGATGCCCATGCCATCTCTAATTGATAGGGGGCTTAGATCCCATGGGGCAGATGGATGGCACTATCTTGATTACAGTTGCAGATTCTATCTCTTCCTTGGGATGGTCATTGCCCATCATCTTGTTAGTTGTCCTGGCTAAGTCCAATGAACTGGAGAGTTGGTGTTACAACTCTGTTGAGATTCATGGCCTAGCTGGCACATGGACAGCACACTGATTTAAGTCTCTTGGACATACACCTATCAACTCTAGTACTAACTATAGGTTCAGATAGAAGGGGCAGAAGAGTCATTTGTAGGGAAACCACAACTAAATCCAACTCTGTCACACTGAGGAACATAAATTTTCAAGTAGGGCCCACTGGCAGGGCACCAAACTCCTGAACTGTCTGCCCTGCCTGTGGTATCTGGATATCTCCAGATCCCTCAGGAGCCCAGCTATTTGAGGCAATATTTACTTTGGCAGTCAATGAGATCCTGCTGAGACATGCATAAGCACAACCTCTGGAATGACCTCTGGATTCACTTTGACATCTCTTAGCCATTTAAACTCAGTTGTCTTTACCTTTTCCCCCTTTTGGTCAAGGTCTTTTTCCAATTGCTTTGCTAGTTGGTGCTTGGTAGTAATCCCTCAGAGCAAGGGAGGCTCATCCTTGGGAATCATGTCCCACAATAGGGGAATTTAATGTATTTATATACTGAGTTTGGCTTAAAGAGAGGCCACATTTGAGCAAAAGGAAGTTCTCAGGTGGTAACTCCTAGACACCCTAAATATTAGGCTAAGTTTCAATTTCAAAAGTAAAGGTTCCTAAGTACAGTCATCAACAATAGGGCCCATCAATGGTCCATCCTCCTTCACTAGTCACTTCCCCTGTAGTCAGGATTCTTGCTATCCCATTAGAGAATGTGGCAGAGCTCCCCAGGATGGGAATTCGATACTCTTTTGGTTATTGTGTGAATCTCCCCCCACCATGACAATGCTCAGTGAAGGCTTGAACACATTTATATGCCTTACAGGTGTGCCCCAAGTGAACCTCCTCCCATGCATCCCCCATCACTGACACCCCACACCAGTGATCCTCCCTTGCCACAGTTGCAACCCTTCTGTGATCTAAAACTTCTTAAAAAATGAAGCCAACAACATAACAAAACACAATTAATAAGAAAATGAAATAATGATAGTTTTAAAAATAGCAAATAAAATACAAAAAATTTAAATAAAATTGGAATAGTAAAAATATAAAATTTAAAAAAGTTTTGACAGTATATCTTTCATCACTGTAAGATCTGTTGTCTTGTCTGTACAGTGACATTTTCTTCCATTTATACTCCTGGTGTCTTATCTTTTAAATTTTGTCTTCAAAGTAGCTTTAGGTTACTGCAAAGTGACATACAGAATATAGGGGATTCCCATATACCCAACATCCTCCCACTTTTCCCCTTTCCCATATTAATAAAATTTTATATGTGGATGGTACATTTGTTACAATTGATATACAAATATTGAAACATTGCTACTAACCATGATCGATTTATAATACGGTTTACATTTTGGACCATACACTTCTATAAAGTTTGATAAAAATTTAACATGGCCTGCATCCATCATTGCAAGATTACACCAAAAATGCCCCATGTTCCATTTCTTCTCTTCCTTCCTTCCCCTCCCCTCAGGACCTCAGGTAACCACCAAGCTTCACTCCTTGAAAAACAACATTCTTAGTTACTTGCAACAACATTGAGGGCTTGACATACTGGTTTATCCTCCCTTACTAGACACTGCCTATGCTCTCGAGAGTCTTCTGCCACTTCTAATTGAGAACATAGCAGGACTCTCCAGGATGGGAGTCCAACACCTTCCCATTCATTATGTGGGTCTCTACACACTAATATAACACACTATGACAAGAAGAACACTAGCACACTCCCTAGAAGCCTGCCCCAGGTGTGCCGTGTCCCACATGACCCCACATCCAACACCCTAAATTAGTAACCTTCCCCTGCCATATTTGCCAAAAGAAAATTTCCAATGTTTTAGTTACAACCACATACCCGTGAATACCCAGAGTTCAACTGCTCCCTTCCCCAACCCTCCCACAAGTTCCATGGACAGTCCAACCCACCCTGTCCACCCTACCCCCTCCCAAACCAGCACCATCCAACCCAATAGCATCACTGTACCACTGTCCTGCCCATCCACTGCACAAGTATATCCTTCCACCTTATCATAGATTTTGTCCTTATGGGCATTAACTCAAAACCTTCTCTCTTATTTTCTCCTGTAAACCTATCTTCCATAATCTAGCTCTGTGCATTTGCTCAACTTGCTTAATTCATATCAGTGAGGTCATGTTACATTTGTCCTTCAGTGCCTGGCTTCCTTCGCTCAACATAAGGTCCTCAAGATTCATCCATGCTATCCCATGTGTTAATACTGAATTCCTCCTTGCAGTTGTGTAATATTGCATTGTATGTATATACCATAATTTGTTTTTCCATTCATTCATCTGTTGATGGACATTTGGGTTATTTCCACCTTTTGGCAATAGCAAATAATGCCCCTATGAACATTGGTGTACATATATCTGTTTATATCTCTGCTTTCAATTCCTCTGGGTATATACCCAGCAGTGGGGTTGCTGGATCATACAGTGGATAAGGGTTCCATTTCCTCCGCATCCTCTCCATCATTTGTAGTCTTCTGTTTTTTTAATAGCCTCCAGTCTAATGGGTGTAAGATGATATCTCATTGTGATTGTGATTTGCATTTCCCTAATAGCTAGTGACATTGAGCATCTTTTCATGTGCTTTTTAGCCATTCATATTTCTTCTTTGGAGAAGTATCTATTCAAATCACTTGATCATTTTTTAAAAAGATTGCTTGTCTTTTTTATTTTCAAGGTGTAGGATTTCTTTATATATGCTGGATATTAGGCCCCTATTAGATATATGGTTACCAAATATTTTCTCCCACTGAGTAGGCTGCCTTTTCACTTTCTTTAAAAACTCCTTTGAGGTGCAAAAGTTTTTAATTTTGAGGAGATCTCATTTATCTATTTTTCCTTTCGCTGCTCATGCTTTGGGTGTGAAGTTCATGAAACCATTTCCAATAACAAGGTCCAGTAGATCCCTGCATTATCTGCCAAGATCTTTATGGTCTTGGCTCTTATATTAGATCTTTGATCCATCTTGAATTAATTTTTGTCTAAGGTATGAGATGCTGTTCCTCTTTCATTCTTTTGGATATAGATATCCAGTTCTCCAGTCACCATTTGTTGAAGAGGCCATTCTCTCCAAGTTGAGTGGACTTGGTGGACTTTTCAAATATCAGTTGACTGTATATGTGAGGATTAATATCAGAACTCTTAAATAGGTTCCGTTTGTCAGTATGTCTGTCCTTGTGCCAATACCATGCAGTTTTGACCACTGTAGCTTTGTAGTATGTTTTAATGCTAGGTAGTGTGATTCTTCCAATTTCATTTTTCTTTTTCAATATGTCTTTGGCTATTCAGGGACCCTTCCCTTTCCAAATAAATTTCATAGTTACCTCTTCCAATTCAGTGAAAAATGCTGTGTAGATTTTTATTGGGATTGCATGAAGTCTGTAAATCAGTTTGGGTAGGATAGACATCTTAATGATGTTTAGTCTTCCTATTCATGAACATATTCTTCCATTTACTTAGGTCTCTGATTTCCTTTAACAGTGTTGTGTAGTTTTCTGAGTACAAGTAATTTACATCTTTAGTTCAGTTTATTCCTAAGTATTTAATTCTTTTAGATGCTATTGTAAGTGGGATTTTTTTCTTGATTTCCTCCTCAGTTTTCTCATTATTGATTTATAGAAATGCTACTGATTTTTGCACATTGATCTAATAAACAAAAATTTTACTGAACTCATTTATAAGCTCTAGAAACTTTGTTGTAGATTTCTCAGGGCTTTCGATGTATAGGTTCATATTCTCTGCAAATAGTGAAATTTTAACTTCTTCTTTTCCAATTTGGATGCCTTTTATATCTTTTTCTTGCCAAAGTGCTCGAGCAAGTACTTCTAACGCAATGTTAAATAGAGTGGTGATAGTGGGCATCCTTGTCTTGTTCCCAATCATAGAGGGAATGCTTTTAGGATTTCACCATTGAATATGATGTTAGCTGTGAATTTTTCATATATACCCTTTATCATGTTGAGGATGTTTTGTTCTATTCCTATCTTTTGAAGTGTTTTTATCAGGAAAGAGTGCTGGATTTTGTTGAATGCTTTTTCTGCATCTTTAGAAGTGATCATGTGACTTTTTTCTTTTGATCTGTTTATGTGGTATATTACATTGATTGATTTTCTTATGTTGAAACATCCTTGCATACCAGGGATGAAGTCCACTTGATCATGGTGTATAATTCGTTTGACATGTCATTGAATATGATTAGCAAGTGTTTTGTTGAGGATTTTAGCATCTAGATTCATTAGAGAGATTGGTCTATAGTTTTCCTTTCTTGTGGTGTCTTTGTCTTTGGTATTAGTTTTATGTTGGCATCATAGAATAAGGTGGGCAATGTTCCCTACACTTCTATAGTTTGGAAGAGATTGAGCAGGATTGATGTTAGTTCTTCCCAAAATGTTTATTTGAATTCATCTGTGAAGCTGTCTGGTCCCGGGCTCTTAGTTGGGAGGTTTTTGATGACTAATTCAATCTCATTACTTGTGATTGGTTTGTTGAGTTCATCAATTTCTTCTTTTGTCATTGTAGTCTGCTTGTGTATTTCTAGGAATTTTTCCATTTCCTCTAAATTATCCATCTTGTTGGCATACAATTTTTCAAAATATCCTCTTATCATACTCTTTATTTCAGTGTGGTGAGTGTTGATATCCCATTCCTAGTTTCTTATTTTATGTATTTGCATTTTCTTTCTTTTTTCTTCATTAGAGTAGTTAAGGATTTGTCAGTTTTATTAATCTTCTTGAAGAACCAGCTTTTGGTTTTGTTGATTTTTCTCTAGTGCTTTCTTATTTTCAATTTCATTTAGCTCTGATCTAATCTTTTGTTATTTTTTTCTTTCTACTTGTTTTGAAGTTAGTTTGTTGTTCTTTTTCTAATTCCTCCAGGTGTGCAGTTAAGTCTTTGATTTTAGCTCTGTCTTCTTTTTTTCATATAGGCATTTATCACTATGAATTTGCCTCTCAGTACTACTTTTGCTACACCCCATCAGTTTTGATATGTTGTGTTGTCATTTCATTTCTTTCAAGGTTGTTACTAATTTCTTTTGCGATTTCTTCCTTGACCCACTGTTTGTCTAATAGTGTGTTGTTTAACTTCCTTATTTTTGTGTCTAATCTGGTTCTCTGCCCCTTACTGATTTATAGTTTCATTCCATTGTTGTCAGAGAAAGTACTTTGTATAATTTCAATCTTTCTGAATTCATTGAGCATTGTTCTTTGGCCTGGCATGTGGTCTATCCTGGAGAATGATCCATGTGCAGTCGAGAAGAATGGATATCCTGCTGTATTTTTTGGTACTGTTTTGTGTATGACACTCATGTCCCAATCCTCTAATGTATTGTTCAAGGTCTTTGTTTCTTTATTGATTCTCTGTTGAGATGTTCTGTGTATTAAAGTCTCCCACTATAATTGTAGAGGCATCTATTTCTCCACTTAGTTTTTTCAATGTTTGCCATATGTATATTGAGACGGCCTGGTTAGGTGCATAAATGTTTATGAAAGCTTACCCCTTTTATTAATATATAGTGTCTGTCTTTGTATCTAACAATAGTTTTTTATTTAAAATTTATTTTGTCTGATATTAGTATAGCTACTCCCACCCTTTTCTGTTTATTGTTTGCATGTAAAATAGTTTTCCAGCCATTCACTTTGTCTTCTTGCATCCCCGGGTCTAAGGTGGGTTTCTTGTAGACAGCATATAGATGAGTCATATTTCCTTAACTATTCTGTCAATATGTGTCTCTTGAATATAGAGTATAATCCATTAATATTTGATATAATTACTATGAAGAAATTACTTGCATTAGCCATATTTTCATTAGGATTATATATGCCATATGTTGTTTTTATTTCTCTTTTTTATCTTTTTGTTGTACTTACACTCTCCTCCAACTCTATCCCTCTTATTTTTTCTTTCAACCTGCAGAACTCCCTTTTTATTTCTTGAAGGGCAGGTTTCTTATTGACAGACTCTCTAATTTCTGTTTATCTGCAAGTATTTTGAACTCTCATTCTTTTAATATTTCTTTAAAAATAATTTATTGAAGTATATAACTCATACATGAGCATAAATAAACAATAAGTGTATTGTAACAGTTGTGAACTTATAAAACAAACATACATAACATCATACAGGCCTTTCATACCTCACCCTACCACCAATGTCTTGCATTGTTGTTAAATATTTTTAATGATTAAGAGAATTCGCAAAATATTACTACTAACCAAAGTATTTTCCCCCAGCCCACCCTATTATTATTATTTTTATATCATTTATATATGAAAATACATAAACAATAAGTGTATAGTAAAAGTTATAAACTTACAAAGCAAACATTCATAATATCATACAGGGGCCCCGTACATCAACCCTCCACCAACATCTTGCATTGTCGTGAGATATTTATTACAAATTATGAAAGAATATTGTCAAAATCTTACTGCTAATTATAGTCCTTATCTTACATTTGGTGTATTTTTCCCCCAACCCACCCTATTCTTATTTTTAAAATATATTTTTTATGACAGAAGTTGTAAACTTACAAAACAATCGTGCATATGTGCAGAATTCCCAAACAACACCACTCTATCAACACACTACAACATGGTGGAACATTTATTATGGATTATGAGATAATATCATCTGATTATTACCAGGTCTGTAGCATACATTTGGCATACTCTCCCATTATCAACACAGTATTTCTTTGTCATAGATGCAAGTATATTACATTATGACTGTTAACCGTAGTCCATAGGTCATTCCAGTTGTATTTTCCCATGGTTCTCCACATTCTTACCACCCTGCAATAGTGATGTACATCTGTTCTAGCTCACAAAGGACACTCTTGCATCTGTACCATCAACCAAAATTCTCATCCACCTCTGGGTTTACTGTGCTATTCAGTCCCTAGATTATTCTCTAGCTTTTTGTCAATTGGCATTTACATCCCTAGACTACCATTTTCATCCATATCCCCATTTATAAACCAGTAGTTACTCACTATAATGTGTTACCATCAATTCTTACAATTTTATACTTTATAGTAAAATTAATTAAAACTTCTACATACATTAAATATCAGTAGTCCATTTCAGTCCTCCTCTTATCTCCTTTAAGAATCTACCACCTACCACCAGGTCTTGAAGATATTTTCCTACAGTTTCTTCTAGAAGCTTTATGGTTCTTGCTTTTATATTTAGGTTTTTGATTCATTTTGAGTTAATTTTTGTATAAGGTGTGAGATAGGGGTCCTCTTTTCTTCTTCTGCTATGGATATCCAGTTTTCTCTGTTCTGCCCGAGCTGGGTGGATTTGACAGGCTAGTCAAAAATCACTTGACCATAGATGGGAGGGTCTATTTCTGAACCATCAGTTTGGTTCCATTGGTCCATGTGTCCGTCTTTATGCCAGTATCCTGCTGTTTTTACCACAGTAGCTAGGTAATATGATTTAATGTCTGTAAAGGAGAGTCCTCCAACTTCACTTTTCCTTTTTAAGATGTTTATGGCTATTCAGGACCCCTTACCTTTCCAAATAAATTTGATAATCATGTTTTCCATTTATTTAAAAAATGCTGGTGGAATTTTTTTGGGGATTACATTGAACCAGGATATGTATTTGAATAGAATTTACATCTTATGTTATTTCCAATCCATAAGCATGGAATGTTCTTCCAATTCAGGACTTTTTAAAATTTCTTTTAACAATGAGTTGTAGTTTTCTGAATACAAGTGCTTTTCATCGCTGGTTAAGTTTATTCCTGAATGTTTGGATTTTATCTGTCATATTTTATATTCACCACTCTTTTGACACTTTCAGTTACTTTTATTGATATAATCTTCATTTCTAGACTCTCTTCCAGGCCTCTCTCCTGTCTTTTCAGTCTGTAGCACACCATTTAGTATTTCCTACAAATCGAGTTTCTTGGTTACAAACTGTATTAGTCAGCCAAAGGGGTGCTAATGTGAAATACCAAAAATGGGTTGGTCTTTATAAAGGGTATTTATTTGGGGTAGAAGTCCACAGATACCAGGCTATAAAGTGTTAAGTTTCTTCTCTCACCAAAGTCCATTGCCACGTGTTGGAACAGGACAGCTGCCAACTTTTGCCAGGGTTCAGGCTTCTTGGGATCCTCTCTTCCTGGGGCTCCATTTCTTTCTGGGCTTAGCTCCTCTGGTTCTTCCAAAAAGGTCAGCTGTAGACTATCAGGCAAACTGCTCGCTTCTCTTCTCCTGGGGCCTTCTCTCCAACATCAAAACTGCTTCTCAAAACTGCTGCAACTCTGTTCTTTGTGATGCCTTTTATATTTTCTTCCCCCCACCCACCAAGGGGTGGGACTCAATGCCCTAATCATAACTTAATCATGCCCAGATTAACAGATCAGTTTACAAGCATGATCCAATTATATTTTTGAAATTCATAATTACATCAAATTGCCCAACAGCTACACAAACTCTCTCAGTTTCTGTTTATCTGTGAATATTCTAAACTTGTCCTCATTTTTGAAAGACAATCTTGCCGGATATAAGATTCTTGGCTGGAAATTTTTCTCTTGCCGTATCTTTTAAATATATCAGACCACTGTCTTCTTGCCTCCATTATTTCTGGTGAGAAATCGGCACTTAATCCTATTCTTTATCCCTTTTATGTTATGCATTTCTTTTCTATTGCTGCTCTCAGAATTCTCTCTTTGTCTTTGTCATTTGTCATTCTGATTAGTATGTGTCTCAGAGTTGGTCTATTCAGAGTTTTTCAGATAGGAGTACATTGTGCTTCTTGGACATGGATATCTATGTCCTTCAATAGGGTTGGGAAATTTTCTACCATTATTTCTTCAAATATTCTTTCTGCCCCTTTTCCCTTCTTTACTTCTGGGACACCCATGACATGTATGTTCGCATGTGTCTTGCTGTCATTTAGTTCCCTGAGACCTTGTTCAAGTTTTTCCAATCTTTTCTTCATCTGTTCTTTTGTATGTTCACTTTCAGAGGCCATTTATTCAAGCTCACCAGTCCTTTCTTCAGTGTCCTCAAATCTGCTATTATATGATTGCAGTGTATTTTTAATTTCATTTATTGTACCTTTCATTCCCATAAGATCTGCTATTTTTTTATATATGCTTTCAAATTTTTCTTTGTGCTCATCCAATGTCTTCTTAATATTCTTAATTTTTTTAGACATTTCATTGAATTTATTAAGGAGATTTGTTTGAACATCTATGATTAGTTGTCTAGCTCCTTTATGTCATGTGGAGGCTTAGCTTTTTCTTTTAACTGGGCCACATCTTCCGGTTTCTTGATGTGGATTGTAATTTTTTGTTGTTGTCTTGGCATCTGGCTTACTAGAGTATTTATTATGGGTGCAGTTTTTCTCTTTAGTTTAGGACTTCCTGCACTTTCTTTCTTGCTGGTTGTGTAGTGGGAGTCAAGGATATAGTTGGTGCTATAAGCTGTGGAGGCTCAAGCTTCCCTCATTGCCCCAAGGACTGATGAAGCTTCTCCCAACTTTTTCCTTTGCCAGCATAGGGATAGAGCCACAGCTGTGTGGAGTAATCCAAGTCATGTAGGCCTAGACTGCAGTTGTGCAGAGACACTGATGACGTTTCATGCCCCTTTGTTCCCTGCCTGGTGAGGTGATGGAGCTGCAGATGTGGGCAGCAGTCTATGCAGTACAGGTCCAAGGTGACCACAGTTGCCTCAGTAGACTTCTGATTATTTAGTCTGTGCCAGCCAAATGTACCTGCAGCTACCTGGATAGGCTGAGGCAGGGCCTGCCTATCCTTCCTTTAGTTTCCTTCCTGCTAAAGATGGGCCTGAAGCCTAGGCTAGGGCTGCAGGCCCATCTGGGTGAAAGAAACCAGTGTCTACCATCACTGTGATTTTCAGTCAGCCTGGCTTCTCCTCATGCTGGGGGTGGAGTCAAAATGGTGGCTATCAGCCTCTTTCCAATGTGGACAGGTTCAAACTTTGTCTGTTCTTAAGATTATACTTTAGCCAGTCAAATTTACTAATCAGTAGCTGAAATCGAGTGCCAACCATCTCTTCCTCCGTTGTTTTTGGGAAATGGGCCTTTCAGATCCTGCCACAGAATAGCTCCTGGGGTGGCTTGCACTGCCAAAGTAGGATAGTCACTGGCCTCTGTGGCATGGCTGTTTGCTTCCCAGAAAGACTGGTGCAGCTCCTTCCAACTTCCTCTCTGCCCAACGTAAGCCTGGGGCTTATGCTAGATCTGCAGTCTGATCTAGATGAAAAGGAGCTGGTCCCTGCCAGCACTGTGATTATCAGTCAGCCCTGGTTCCCCTCGTGCCAGGCACAGAGTATA
This sequence comes from Cabassous unicinctus, assembly GCA_029593785.1. Lineage (NCBI taxonomy): Eukaryota > Metazoa > Chordata > Mammalia > Cingulata > Chlamyphoridae > Cabassous > Cabassous unicinctus. Next base: position 29,919 of record JAQZBX010009033.1, on the reverse strand, counting down.
GATGGCGGCTACCAGGCTCTTTCTGACTTGGCCAGGTTCAAACTTTAGCTGTTCTTAGGATTATACTTTAGCCCACCGAATTTATTAATCAGTAACTGAATTTAGTGCCCAACCGTCTCTTCCTCCCCTGTTTTTGGGAAGTGGAGCTTCCAATTCCAACCACAGAATAGCTCCCGAGGTGGCTTGTGCCTCCAGTGAAGGATGGGCACCAGTCTCCGTGGCGTGGAGTGCTCTACTTATGAATCTTCTCTGCAGATGGGAAGTTTCCTCCTTCCATTCTTTAAAGGATGTTGCAGGATGCACTTCTGGTCTCCTGGAGCCCCCAAACAAGTCCTTTAGATTGCTCTGGGTGATTACTAACTGCCCTGTAGCGGGAGCTGATTCTAGGAGCTCCTTACTCTGCCACCATCTTGCTGGTTGTTCTTCTCCCTCATTTTTGAATGCCAACTTTGCTGGATAGAAAATTCTTGGCTGGACATGTTTTTCTTTTAGTGCCTTAACTATGTCATACCACTGCTTTCCATGATTTCCATGATTTCCATGATTTCAGATGAGACATCAGCATTTAATCTCATAGAGCTTCCCTTGGATGTGATGGATCCCTTTTCTCTTACTGTGTCAGTATTCTCTCTTTGTCTTGAGCATTGGACAATTTGACAAGTATATTTCTTGGAGTAGGCCCGTTCATATATATACTGTTTGGGGTGTGCTATGCTTCCTGTACATGTATGTCCATGTCCCTCAATAGAGTTGGGAAATTTTCAGCCATTATTTCCTCCAACACTCCTTCTGTCCCCTTTCCCTATTCCTCTCCCTCTGGGATGCCTATAATGCATATGTTTGTGCATTTTGTGTTGTCCTTTAAATCTCTAATCTCTGCTGGGTTTTTTTCTATCTTTTCGTATATCTGTTCTACTGTCTGTCTGATTTCAGCTATACTGTCTTCTACATTGCTGATTCTTTCCTCTGCCTGTTCAAATGTACTGTTTTGTGCTTCTAGTATATTTTTGATTTTTGCATTGTGCTATTCGTCACCATCATATCTGTTATCTTTTCATGTATGTTTATAATTTCTTCAGTATGTTCTCCCAGTGTTGTCTTAATATCCTTAATCTCTTCCTTTACTTCATTAAGTTGATTCATGATATTTGTTTGGACATCTCTGATCAGTTGTTCCATGTTTAGGATCTCCTGTTTTTTAGTTTGTTCATTTTACTTTCCATGTATTCCTGTTTCTTGGTATGGGTTGTAATTTTTTGTTGTTTTCTAGGCATCTGTTTATCTTGATGAGTTTATTTGGTTGATTAGCTTCTCTTTCTACTCTATGGCTTTATTTTGTGTTGTATTTTTGTGTGTGTAAGGTGTCACTTGGACACTTCATTCCTCTTATTCTGTTTCCTTGCTGTTGTCTGTGTTCCCTTGCAAAAAAAATTAGGACCAGGCAAAAGGAATGAGATAAGCATAAAAAATAATAATAGTAATAATAATAAAAGATAGAAGAGGAACCATACAATACATAAGAAAGTAAATAAGTACAGTGGAATAAGAAAAAAAGTGGAATAGAAACAATGAAATGAGAAACAAAATAGAGAAAAATATATAGAATGAATTAAAAGGTCGGAGATGAGAGGAAAAGAAAACAGAAAAAGAAAGTAAACAAAGAAATAAAACACAAAGAAAGAGAGAGAGAGAGAAATAAAAACTTGAAAAACTGAGGACCAAACAGAAAGAGGTGGAATTAAAGAACAACAACAGAAAAACAGAAGATGGAAAATGAAGGAAAGAAAAGAAATAGGGTAGGTAGAAAAAAAACAGTAAAAGAAAAAAAAGGGAAACAAATAAAGGAGAAAGCAAACAGAAACAAGATAGCAGCAACTAATAAAGAAAGAGAGAGAGGAAAAAAAGGGAAAACAGCCTTCCTTCTTAGGCCCCTAAGGAGCATCTCTGGCTGCCGGTGTTCATCAGTCAATCACCCTGCAGCCTTCCCTCTGCAGGTTTTGAACCAGGCTTCAGCAAGTAATATAAGGGGAAAAAAAAGGAACCCTTTTATAAAAAAGTAAGAGATCTAAGAAAAGCTAATCCAAAAAGAATGTCTATATTTTCTCTGTCATATAGTATTAGCTGATGTCTCATAACTGGGTGGATCATATCTCTAAGAATAGCTTGGAATTGAACCAGGGGCTGCATATCTGCTAGTCTGGAATTACTCCACTAAGCTAAACTGTCTCCTTAGGTTACTTAGACTTTCATAAAGCTATCTGCCCCCTTTCCCTCTGGTAGGTTAGATTCCTAGTAGTTTGCCAGATCCCTGCTGAATAGGTGCCTGTCTGTCCCCGCCCACTCTCTAATCTAATTCCTCTCTTCCTGGGTGGCTAGGTGTGACAGCCTGCTTGAGGAGATCCCCCTCTCCTCTCTCTGCCAAATTGGGGTCCCTTCTGAGATTCCATGGGGGCTCAGCTGGCCAAACTCACCACAAAGAAACCACTCTCCACCATCCCAGACCCCTCTTCCTCCCAAGTAATGCTCCCTCACACTCCATTCAGAGCAGCAAGCAAGGGGCTCCACCTAGGCTATTTGTCCTGAGGGTGGGGTATATGTGCTGTTTCCAGCCACAGGGGTGAGCAACTCATGGTTTTCCTTTGGCTTCTTTATCTTTCCAGTACCCTCCTAAATGACTCAGAGCACCTTCCCATTATATCCAAAGCAGTGCCTTTAGATAGGTACTCCTGTGGTTCCATCCCTGCCCCTGACAAGGCAGATGGGACAGTAACCGTCAGCCTCTCCAGGCAACTGCAGCAGCTTTCAACCTGCAGGGACTAGACTGTTGAACACATCTCTGATTCCATCCCCACCCTGACAGGGCAGGAGGAGAGAAGTGCACCCTCAGCCTCTCTGGACAACTGTTAGTGACCTTTTTTGTTTGATTCTTTGATTTAAATCTTTGAGTATTTTCCTTAAAGTTGATTATAGCAGGTTTTGCTAATACTTCCAGTGTTTCTGTGGGAGATCAGGCTTTTGGAGGACCCTGATCTGCCATTTTTTATTGATGTCTCCCTAACCTATTCTCTAATCATGGTTTTGACTTATGATTCGATCACTTTTCTGGTTATAGTTCTGTTCATATTTTCTATTTTTTAAAAAATTTTTATAGAAGCTTTAGATTACATAAAAAATATCAGGGATTTATTAGACTTCATTAGAATTCATGCTTAGTTTGAGTAAGTATGTGTGTTTTTAAGTTTTAATATACTTTAAAGTAAATCTGGAATTCACTTCCGGTATATTCTTGTCTGCATTTTTTATGACATGTACATTCCCCCAGTTTGTTACATAAAATTTTCAGCTTTTCTAAATCCTTGGAGGAACAGATATTCTCAGTTCAAATATAATTAATATTTTCCATTGTAGTTTGTGTTTTATTTCTTATATGACAGATACTTACCTAGGCTGGTATCCTGAAGATATTATCCAATGTTAGTATCTAAGCCATTATAGTTTTGACTTTCATGTGTTGTCCTTATACTACATCATTTGTGCAGAGTGAAAGACAGGAGTGAAATTTCTTTTATTGTCAATGACTATCCAGCTGCTCAATTACCATTTACTGAAAGTACATAGACTACCACACAATGCTTTTATCATATATTGTGTTCCTAAATGACCTTTTCTGTAGCTGTGTACTTTATTCTGTCGCATTGATTTTTTTATTTCTGAACTCATACCACATATATGAAAATGAGTTTAAAGTCAGTTACATTTGGGGAAATGATAATCAATATTTGAAAAGTATATATTTTGTTCTTGACTTAATATCCTTCAAGGAAAGCACATGAAAGTGGTTGGATTTTTTGTAATGGATGTTTTGAAACTGGATATTATATTTTATAAAAAGAAAAAGGAATTGACAATGTGTAGGGAAATGATTATTGGAAGGATGCTGTATGTTCATTAAATATTGGAAAGTATTACATTAATAGATAGATTTATGGTTTTAGGAGGAATAAATATCAAGTGACATATTTGCCTTAAAAGTTGGTTTTCAACTAAGAAGGTGAATATAAGTGATAGGTGTTTATATGATGGAAATTTGCACCTTTTAGGTAATGAATATTGATGTAATTAGAACCAATAACATTCAAGAGTCATTCCCAATTTCAATTCAAAGTTTTTAATAGTAACTTCAAGGAAATGGAGAAATATTAATGAATATTACATTAGTTTGTTGAAGAAACTTTAACACTCTAAATTTATTCAATAGTCATCAGGGTACTCTAACTATATATTAATTGTATATGGTAGAACCTAATATATTCCAAATCACATTTAGAATTCATTTAGTAATTATAAAAATAGTCAAAATGTAAACACCAAGGGCTAGTAGAGTTTATCATGTTTCTCTCTCTGATTATGGGTTTGAGAGCCAACATATGAGAACTTCTTCATAACATCTTATCATTCTGCTATGAGAACATTTAACATCCCACGTGCAGGCTGCTCCAATATCCTGGGCATAGATTGTGGGCACTGACTGTGGATCAAAATCAAAATCAGCAGAAAATGGACATGTGTCATAAATAGGAAATCTTTGTTGCTCTCAGCACAGGTTTTCTTTTTACTATAATGTAAACTAGTCTTAGTTTGCTGAGAAAATATCAAACGGTTTTCCAGAGAAGCTGTAGCAAGTTATGTGCACACACAAATAATATTTCCACATCTTTGTTCCATATCATCACCAATAATTGGTGAATCCAGATATATTTTTTCCAAATTGCTGAATATGTGGTAGTATCAGGTAGATACACTGTTTATTTTACTCATATCAATGATACAGAATATACTGTCATGTGTAAAACAAGATATCTGTGCTTCCTTTTCTTAAAAATTCCTAACTAAGCCTGAAAAGTTACACGTGCTTTTAAATGATTAATATCTAATTCTGTGACTTTTTGTTGGTTCTTGAAAAAAAAAAACTTTTATTGCAATCAAATTCACAAATATGTTTCGATGGTGATAATTTTGTATCTTTTCCTCGACTCCTTCATCTGCTCTTCCTCATCCTCTCCTCTGGCTTCTTCTCATCCTCCCCTCCTTCTAAAACATTGCTTCAAACTTCTGAAGATACCTTCAAAATTATTTTAATAGTGATTTCCTCATTTCATTATTTAATCGATTCAGAGTTGGTTTTGATTAGGTTGAGTAAGAGAAATGTTCTTCCCTCTGCATTTCCTTGCTACATCTGTCATCTGAGTGTTCATATACTTACCCTCTATTCTGCTGCATCTGTACTTGTCATTTTTTGACTTTTTGCCACAATGTTTACTTACTATTATTTTATAGAAAGACTCGATATCTTAAAAATCCTTTTAATTTTTTATTCCTTAAGAGTGTTTATTCTGTTTGGATTTCGTATGAATTTATGGCCAACTTGTCAATTTCTACAGTAGAAAATCTGTAGGAATTTTTCTTTAGGTGTCATTCAACCTATGAATAGAATTGTCATTGTTAAAATATTGAGTCTTCCAATCCATATATATGGTCTCTCTCTCCATTAATTCAGTTACTTAAGAGACCTCAATGAAACATTTACTTTTTAAAACTTCTGGCAAATCTCTATTACTTATATTTCACTCTGTTATGAATTGTTTTTTTAAAAAAATCATTTTCTATATTTTGTTTCTTTTCTATATGTATTTCATATTTCTTTATTGGCATGTAGAATTCAATTGCCTTCTCAAACATGATTCAAATAAGATTCTTACTATATTTGCACAGATTGTTTTTTTTTAACTTTCTCAATCAAAATTATATGTGTTGCTAGTGAAAGTGTTATTTCTTCATTTCCATTCATATATGTTTATTTCCCTTTTCTTATTTCACGATGCTTCCTAAAGAAGTTGGTTAGAGTGGTTTTATTTGTCTGGTTCCCTATGAAGGGATGCTTCTATCATACATATGTTAAATTATATGATGCTTGAGCCAAGAAAATTTCTTTTTAATAGTTACTTTTTTCTCATAGTCAGGATATTAGTTTCTAAATATTCTATAACAATTTTTATCATGAATTAGTATTTTAGCAACAAAATGCATTTCTGAAAATGAGGCATGATCCTATGAAGTTTCTCCCTTAAACCCTCTTGTTGTCATTGATTACTATTTTCATTTTTCTAATGTTGAACCACATGATTTTGTAGATAAATACAACTTGGTAATGATATATATATCATATAGTTGTGTTTTATATAACCCTCTGAAATTCTTGTAGAACTTTTACATATATTGTTTTTAAAATACCTAATTTCTTGAAATAAATAGCCTATTCTATCATTTCTATTTTTCCAGCAATCTTCTAACCACAGCTTCATATGCAACTTTTCTAATTTGGACAGTGTGTTAGTTTGCAAAACTGTTGCTGATGCAAAGTACCAGAATGAGTTGGCTTTTATAAAGGGAATTTATTTTGGGTATGTGGCAGTTTGGAATTATTTATGAATTTCAAAAAGAGAAATTATGTTTGTAAACTGGTCTGTTCCTCTGTACGTGATAACCTTTGATTGTATTAGATTCAGCTGAGATGCTTTTGATTAAATTATGTTATGATTAGGGCTTTGATTCAACCACTTCATTAGGGCCACTCAGTTTGAGTCCCTGCCCCCTTTGTGGACTATATTAATGTACACTGAATGAAGAAGACACACAGAGGAATAGAGAGAGCTCCATAGACATGGAAGAGGAGTGAACTTGTCAGCTTTGATCCTGTGGTCTGGGAAAGAGAGATGAGCCATTCATCTGGTAGTTTACAGCTGAGAGCATGCAAAGAACAAAGCAGCTGAGCCTGGAAAGAAAAGAGCCCTCCAACCTACAGCTGACATCAGAAGAAGCTGGGCCCATGGAGCCTTAAGAGGAAAGAAGAAGTCTGGACTGTTGACGATATTGGCAGCCCTCTTGCTTCAACATGTGGAATTGACTTTGGCTGAGAAAGTATGTCTTATGGTATCTTTAGTTCAACTCTTGTAACTGTAAACTTTTACCCCAAATAAATACCCTTTATAAAAACCAACAGATTTCTGGAACTTTGTATCAGCACCCCTTTGGCTGACTAATATAGGGTAAAAGCTTAAAGTTTCAAGGCCATGAAAAGTCCACACTGAAGCACCATCAGAGATGCTTTCTCACCAAAGTCATCTGCCATGTGTTGAAGCAATATGGCCACAGATGGCTGCTGAGGTTTGAGCTCAGCTGAGGGCAACCAGGCATAGGGCTTGATTCTTTCCAGGCCTTCTATACCATTCTCAGCTGTTCTGGTTTCTTCATGAGTTCAGCTGTAAAATATCAGGCATACAGCAGGATTTGTCTCCTCTTGAACTGTTTCACGGGCCCTGCCTCTTGGGTCTTTATGCTTAAGTGGTCTTCTAGTTCTCTTTCACATGCCAGGATCAAATATGGCAGCTTCCTTTTCCTATCTCTGTCTTTGTGTATCCATTTATATCAGACCCAGCAAGAGGGTGGAATCTCAACCTGAGTCATGCCTCACTGGCATAATCCAATCAAAATCAATGTTTTGACCATTAACAGTTGACAAAACAAACAAATAATTGAGAAAAAATAGCCAGTTTCAAGGAAGAACCTGTCATGGTAGGCTTTCCAGCTGGCCAGGACCTTTACCCCTTCATCAGAGCCTCTTCTGTGCTATTCACTTTATGATAAGAAGAACCACAGAAAATGAATTAAACATTTAAAATGTTAGATACACTTCTGGTGTAGCTACTTTCTCCCAAATGAGAGTTCTCTCAATCCTTTTGGAATTATTTCTTGTGTTGGACAAAGTGAATGATCTGGAATTACATATAAACAAGAAAAGAATTGATAAAATGCTTTTTGAAAACAAGAGTTTATTGAATTTGCCAAAAATCTTCTATCTCTTACTGATGTGTTTGTAGCCTGTATAAATAAAATAATATCACATGCATTCAAGCAGCCTCACTTGCTCTTTAGGACACAATGGTTGTATGTATGTAACCCCAAAGGAGAATGATAAGAGTCACAATATGCAACTTTTTCCTCATTATGATAATGTAATTGAATAATAATGGCTTGCTTTTATAAATGTGTATATCCTATATGAAGAAAAATAAATCCAAACTTCATGAAACAGAATAAACTTTATTTCACAAAGAGAGACAAATATATTCTGATTTTGAATGATTAACTTTTTTGGATATTTCAGTAAATTAATTTGATCATCATCTATATGAAAGAAAGCTTTGCTTAGAAACTAAAGGTATACTGAGTTTCCTATGAAGTAGAAAGAGAACAAAATCATGAGATGGCCAGAACTTTTAAAAATTAAAATATAATAATGTAAGCTTTGCTTCTCAAATATCATAAAGCAATACATTAGTTTAAACAACAAAATATTGGTAATATTTGACTTTTCAGACCAACAGCAAAAGCAAAGTTTCATGTGTTTCAATATAATATGTTTGTTCTTGATTATGGAATAGCCAAAGTGATCTATAGATAAGAATAGACAGTTTTCTGAAAAAGATTATATTTACAAACATACTTTAGTTAATGAAGCATTGCAAATGATTTGGAAAATTAATAATACAAAGTTATTGGGATAACTGAACATTTGTGGAAAAAATAAACTTGTAACAAAACTTATGATTTTATAACAATGTGGTAGGAAGAGGTCAGTTCCCATCATGACACAACAAACACAACCATATTCAAGTATACAATAAAATTGAAGTTAAAGTTACCCATTTATATTTTTATGTGTTTTTAATTGAAGCAGTTATAGGTTACAGAAAAATTATGCAGATACTACAGAATTCTCATATAACCCCCCTTATTCAAATAGTGTTTTCCCTATTATTCACATTTTGCATTGGTGTGGCACATTTGTTATTATTGATGAAACAATATTATTTTAATTATATTATTAATGAGTTCTGTGTTTTTTTTTAAATTCTGGTAGCATATATGCATTCTAAAATTTCCCATTTTATCCACTTTGAACTCAGTGGTGTTAATTGCATTTACAATGTTGTGTCACCATCAACAACATTGATTACAGAAACTCTTCCATTAACCTAAATAGAGAGTCTATAACAATTAACCATAAATCTCCCTTCCCAACCCCCAACCAGCTCCTGTTAACCTGGATTCTAGTTTATGACTTTATGAATATTCATATTCTAATTATATTTTGTATTAGTGAAATCATACAATATTCATCTATTTCTGGTTTATTTCACCAAATATGTCTTCAAAGCTCATCCATGTTGTTCCTTGCCCATTTATTAATACAACTTATTAATAATAAGATCCCACAACCACCAGCAAAAATAAAAGATTAGTTACAAATTGAGAACATGCTTTACAACTTACATCTGTGGTAGCAGATAAAATCTGCTTTTATCAATAAAAGATGATATCTTTTATTTCTGTGGGATCAGTAGTAACATCCCCCTCTCATTTTTTATTTTATTTATTTGCATCTTCTCCAATTTTTTTCTTTGTCAGTCTTGCTAAGGTTTTGTCAATTTTGTTGACCTCCACAAAGAACCAACTTATTAAATTAAAATTTTATTGAAGTATATCATTCATATATGAGCATTCATAAGCAATAAGTGTATAGTAAAAGTTGTGAATTTACAAAACAAATATGCATATCATCATACAAGGCTCTTTACATCTCTCCACCACCAGCACTGTTTATTCTTGTGAAACATTTGTTACAAACTACAAAAGAACACCATCAATATATTACTACTAACCATAGCCCATATCTTACATTTGGTGTATTTTTCCCCCAAGCCATTTATTTTTTAATACATTATATTAGTATTATAGATTGTTATTGCTCCTGAGAAAATATTCTCATATTTATCCTATTAACCACAGTCCATCCATCTTCCACCACTGGATTCCCTGTGCTATACATCCCCATGCTTTGCACAATCTATTCAAAGTGTAGACTCAGTGGCTCTCATTTTCAACACAGATTTGTGCAGTCATCACCTCAGTCAATTTTAGAACTTAAACTTTTTATTTTGAAAGAATTTCAAACTTAGAGAACATTGCAAAAATAGTTCAAAGCCCATACAGGGAACTTAAAAATATCTGCCCACTCCCTCTTACTCAGACATTAGACCTATATTTGACTTAATCAGCCCCCTTCTGGGTTAATCCATTGTGCAGCTTCTTCTCCATGGTGCTCAATCATGATCTTGAAAAACCATTTTTGGGTTTTGTTGATTCTCTCTATTGTTTTTTTTTGTTTTTCCCAATTTCATTTATTTCTTATCTAATCTTTGTTATTTCTTTCCTTCTGCTTACTTTGGGAATGGTTTGCTGTTCTTTGTATAGTTCCTCCAGGTATGGAGTTAGGTCTTCAATTTTACCTCTTTCTTCTTTTTTATTGAAAGCATTGAGGGCTGTAAATTTCCCTATCAGCACTGCTTTCATTGTATCCCATAGCTTTTACATGTTGTATTTGTGTTTCATTTGTCTAAAGATATTTACTGATTTATTCTGCAATTTCTTCTTTGACCGCTGGTTGTTTAAGAGCATCTTGTTCAGCATATATCTGTCAATATTCTCTTTTTCCATATGTTATTGATTCCCAGCTTCATTCTATTATGATCAAATAATGTGCTTTGTATAATTTCATCTTTTTAAAAATATTAAGACATGTGTGACTCAACATCTGGTCTATCCTGGAGAAAGATCCATGAGCATTTGAGAAGAATGTATCCCTGTTTTTTTGGGGTTGTAATGCTCTATAAATATCTGTTAGGTCTAGTTCATTTATCATATTATTCCAGCACTCTGTTCTTGTTGATCCTCTGTGCAGATGTTCTATACAATGCTAAGAGTGGTGTATTGAAATCTCCAACTATTATTTTAGAGTTGTCTATTTATCCTTTCCATTTTGCCAGTTTGTACATCATGTATTTTGGGGCACCCAGGTTAGGTGCATAAATATTTATTATTGTTATTTCTTCTTGGTTCATTGTGCCTTTTATTAACATATAAAGAACCTATTCTTCTCATATCACTGTTTTTCATGTAAACTCTTTTTTTCTGATATTAATGTAGTTATGCCAGCTCTTTTTTTGGTCACTATTTGCATGGAATATATTTTTCTAACCTTTCAATTTAATTTTTTTTTTCATCCTTGCATCTATTGTGAGTCTGTTGTAGGCAGCATATAGATGAATCATATTTTTTTCTATCCATTCTGCAAGTGTTCTGTCCATTAATGTTCAGTGTTCTTACTGTAAAGGCCTAGTTCCTCTGTCCAGTTTTCTGTTGTCATATCTTACTATTGTTTGGCTTTTTACCCTTTTTGTTACACTTACTAATATAGTCTTCATTTCAATACTCTTCTCATAGGCTCTCTCCTTTCTTTTCCTTTCAGGCTGCAACACTCTCTCTAGTATAACTTGTAAATCCAAACTCTTGGTTACAAATGCCCTCAGTTTCTGTTTATCAATGAAGACCTTAACTAACTCTCATTTTTGAAGGACAGTTTTGCTGGATAAGGAATTCTTGACTGGCAGTTTCCTTTTTAAGTACCTTAATTAAATATATCATACTACTGCTTTCTTTCCTCCATGGTTTCTTGTAAGAAATTGGCACTTAGTCTATTGAACATTCCTTGTATGTGAGGAATTTCATTTCTCTTGCAGCTTTTGGAATTCTTTCTTTTTCTCTGGCATTTGAAATTCTGAATAGTAGATGTCTCAGAGTAGGTCTATTCAGATTTATTCTGTTTAGGATACATTGTTCTTCTTGCATATTGATATTTATTTCATAATGGTTGGGCAATTTTCAGCCATTATTATTTCAAATGTCCTTTCTGTTCATTTTTATTCTCTTCTCCTTCCATGCACCCATAAGCTATATGTCTTTGCAATACATGCTGTCATTAATTTTCCTGTTCAATTGTTCCAATCCTTTTCTCTTTCTGTTCTAATGTCTTTTCAATTCAGATGCTCTGCCTTCCAGTTCATTTATTCATTCCTCAGCCAATTCAAATCTGCTGTTACATATTTCTAGTGTATTTTTAATCTCACCCGTTGTGTCTTTCATTTCCATAAGTGCTGTTACTTTTTTTTTTTTTTGCAAAATTTCAAATTGTTCTTTATGCTCATCCTGTGTCTTTTTAATATTCTTTATCTCTTTATTCCTATATTCCTGCAACATCTTGATTTGGTTTAGGAGATTTGTGTGAATATCATTAATTAGTTCTTTTAAATTCTGTGTCTCATCAGGATTTTCTATTTTTCCTTTGGCTGGTATATTTCTTCCTGTTTCTTTGTATGGCTTTTAATTTTTTACTGATGTCCAGGCACCTGGTTATGTTGGTGAGTTTACTCTGATGGTCAATGTCTCTCTCTTGCCTAGTAGTTTTGTTTCATGCTCCTCTCTGATTTTTGGGTCAACTTATTCTAAAACTTTAAAACTGCCATATTTTAGTTCAAAAACAGGGCCAGGGACCTAATAATGGGCACAGACCAGATCCACTGGGGGTGGGGATAGCACTCCAGAAAACCTTATCTTTCCTCACTTTCTTTCCCTGTCAGGAGATGTCCTCTTTGGTGAACATTTACCCAAAGGTGGTTCTTTTCAGCTTCCACTGGTTGGTGTTTCTGAACCAGTTAGTGCCACAGTTCATGGTGGTCCCTGCTGTTTAAACTTACTGAAGAGAAATCACACTTAGCCCTCCACACCTTCCCTCTTCCCTGGGAGAAACATACCTGTTCTTCTTTCATTTGGCCACCATCAGCTACAGGTTTTACTGAGCTATTTGCCTTGAGAGTTGGGGATTGGCACTGTTCCCAGCCATGGGGATGAGTAATTTGTGGTTTTCCTTTTGGCCTTTTCATCTCTCTGTCCCCAATCCATCCTGATTTTGTTTCATTTATTTTCCACCCTGTGACATGCAAATTTCATACCAATAAGTCTAGAGTAGTTGCTACTTCTTACTCACTAGGTCTTTTCAGCATAATTTCATCAATGTAATGAATCATGCCTTGTGGAAGGGAAAGGTGATCAGGTTCCCCAGGTACTAGATTATGACATAAGGCTTAAAAGTTCATATACCCCTGAGATAGGGCAGTGAAGATGTATTGCTGCCCTTGCCAGCTGAAAGCAAATGGTTTCTGGTGGTCTTTACTAACAGGTATAAAGAAAAAAGCATTTGCCAGATCAATAGCAGCATACCAGGTACCTGAGGATATGGTGATTTGCCCAAGCAATGAATTCACACCTGGAAAAAAGCTGCAATGGGAGCCACCACATTGTTAAGTTTATGATGATCCCCTATCATCCTTTAAGATTCATCTGCTTTGTCCGCAGACCAAATAGGAGAAGTTTTTGAGGAGGTAGTGGAAATCATCACTCTAACTTCCTTCAAGTTCTTGATGGTGGCACTAATCTCTGAAATCTCTTTAGATAACAGTATTGTTTTAGGTTTGATATTTTGCTAGGTAGAGGTAGTTCTAATGGCTTCTACTTGGCCTTTCCTATATTTATTATAACTGTCAAATGCTTTGTGTGTTGCCTCAGCAATTATATTAACTTTAGCTTTAACTAAAACACTTGTCTCAAAATTGAACATTGGCCTAGTTATTAAGCAGATTTCTAGCCCTGGGGCATAAACATCCCCAGAACCAAAAGCCACATCTGTAACCACCTCCCACACTACCCAAATGCATCACTTAAAAACCACACTAATAACAAATGGTATGCTAATCATACCTTCTTGGACCACCAGTCTCTTTCCCTTTTTGTACATGTTTATTTTAAACAAACCAATCCTTACTTCCATGGGAAATCTACTAACCTCCACCTCTGGACCTCAATAAAGCCACAAGCACACAGGGTGCCTCTTGCTTTGCTTGTCTATACCCCAGTAGCCAGTTGAATCACACAAGCTAATTGTGCTTATCATCATCATCTCAACACATCTCTATCTTTCTAGAACCTGTGAATAACTATCTTTTCTCATGAATTGTGACCTCAATTATCAGCTTTGTTAAAACTGACCTCCACTTGGCCCCAAATTTAAAATCAAACTTAACTAATTTGAAATACCTACTTTAACATCCCTTGCTCTTAAGGTCACTGAACCAATATGGTGATTGTGCCAGTTGCTGAGTATATCTCTTCCAATTATGCATTCTTAAACTGGGCATTTAATTAAATACTTGATGGAGGGAACTATTGGAGCCATTGTGAGACAGAAGAGAAATAAAACTCGATTAATACATTTATGAAGATAAGCATCTTCTTGACTGGTGGACCACAGTGATATTGTATGTTTCTAGGAATTAATGTCAGTTTGCAGCCAGTGTCTAGTAATCCTCTAAGTGTGTGATAATTTCCTTGTCCCCAATGCACAGTTACCCTGTTAAAACACTGTAAGTCCCTTTAGAGAAGGCTGGGAGGAAGATTAACAGTATACATTTTTGATAATGTAGCCTCCCTTTCATTTAAGAGACTGTGAGTCTTTAAACTTTCTCTAGTCTGGGGATTGATTGAGGTGTCATGACTTTCTTTATTTATTTATTTAATTGTACTTGAATTTAGGTTTTTGTTCACTTGACCTAGAACTCTTCAGCTTATACAGATAAAATAAGAATTTAGTAGACTGTCCATCTATTTCATGTGGTACCCTATGATCAACTAGCTAATGCCATAGGTCTCTATGAGTCAAACTATTCTTACTACTACTTTGACTATGCTGTCCATTTGGTAGCCACACCTACCTTGTCTTTGAGAATTAAGTGCTACAACTTGGCTTCTGTCAACTTGGGATTTGACCATCCCCATTGTATTTAAGGATCTAAGTTCAGTGACAGCAGTTCCCACAGTAATATCTGAATTATAGAGATAACAACCATAGAGCTCTTTAACAATAATAGAGTTGCTCTCCCAAATTTATTCCTCATGGTCCTGGTGAAAGGGGTGCCCTCTTGGCATTCCTCATTAGGGTGTGAAGTTCTTACATGAAAAATCCAACATTATGTTCCAATCTCTCTTAGCCTTTGGATCCCATCATCTACATTATAAAAGGGTGATACTTGACTTTCAAGTAGTTGTGGTATAAACAAAATAAGGTTCATGCAGGCCCTAAAGTCCTTGAAGGCACCAACATATTACAGGAGGAAGTACCTCAAATACTCATGGACCCCAGTCTTGCCACTTATTTCTTCTATCTTCCTGTCCACACTTGTGGCCTTTGGGAGAATTTCCTATGATTTATTGACTGAGGAAGGAAAAACTTGGGCATTTTTTATGATAATTCTGTGCTCTATGTATGTATCACAGGCAAGTGGACAGCTGCAACTCTACAGCTTCTTTCTTGGAAGTCCTTGGAGGACAGCAATGAAGTAAAAGTCTCCCAGTGGGGCATAATTCATGCAATACAACTGGCTGTTCATTTTAATTGGAAGGAAAAATGTCCAGAAGTGGTGGTGTACTTATTCATTCAGCTGGGTAATCAAAGATTTTGAAGGATCATGATGGAAAAAATATTGACATAGAAATCTGAGGGGAGGTATGTGGATAGATTTTGTGTGTGTGTGTGTGCAAAAAAATGTGAAGTAATTTTCCCATGTAAAATTTAATGATGAAATGAATAGGATCACCCATCCATTCTTTGTATGCCAATCAACTCCATTTCCCAGGCATTCTCTTCATTTCACAATGGACTAATCCACAGTGTTATCATGGTTGCAAAGATGGAAATTATGTATGGTTTCAACAACATGAGCTACCACATGACCAAGGCTAGACTGGCCATGACCACTCTAGACTGTCCAGTTTGCAAGTAGCATAGACTAACATTGAGTCCAATAGGGTACCATTCCACATTGTGTTGTACCAGGTAACTGGTTACAGGCTCATAACATTGAGCTGCTTCCATCATGGGAATGTTTGTTTTCTGTTCTTATTGGAATACTCTTACTCTGGTTATAGATTGCCTTGTCTGAACTCAATGATTTTGTAAAAACTGCCATTCATTAACTTGCAGAATGTCTTATCCACTGTGGTGGCCCAGATCTGTCTATTCCAGAAAAACATATTCTTTAAGTTAATATAGTCTTACAGGTATGAATCATTGTAAATATGACCTTTTAATGAGTTTATTTCAGTTAAGATGAGGCACAGCTGAATTAGGATGGGTCACAGAGCATTACATGGAAGTTCACAAAAAGAGGGAAGGCCACAGAGGGATCAGCCAGAAGCCATATATCAGTGGACCCCCAGAAAATAAAGGAGAAGCCAAGAGAAGCTGCAATGTTCATTGCTTTGTGGCAGAAATCCAAGGACCAAGGATCACTGACCTCCAAACCCAGAACATCACAGTCTTCTGGGTAAAGCATCAGCATGATGATGCTTTGATTTTGGACATCTCCTAGACTCAAAACTGTGAGCCAATAAATTCCCATTGTTTAAGCTGACCCATTGACTGTTATTTGCTTTAGCAGTCAGGAAACTAAAACATCCTTCATCATGATATTCCACATGCATTGCTTCTGATTTAAGAACTCACTTTGCAGCACATGAAATGTAGCAATGGACTCATGCTGAGGAAATTGACTTATCCTATCATGTTCTCCATTGTTCCAAAACAGCTTGATTGAATGTTTGAATGACCTAATGAAGACCCAGTCACAGCATCAGTGCCATGGCAATACCTTGCAGCACTGGGTCAGTGTTCTTCAAAGGAGGATGTATGTATATATGTATATACTCTAAATCAGCATCTAATATTTGGTGCAGTTTCTCCCATAGCCAGAATACACTGTCCCAGTTCCAGGAATGGAAATGAGAGTGTGTCAAAAGGGGTGCTGATGCAAAGTACCAAAATCTGTTGGCTTTCATAAAGGGTATTTATTTAGGGTAGAAGCTTACAGTTACAAGGCCCTAAAGAGTCCAACTCAAGGTTACTTCCTTACCAAACTCTCTTACCACATATTGAAGCAAGATTGTGCGTGACCTCTTCCTGGTCTTCCTTTCCTTCTTCCTCTTAAGGCTCCATGGGTCCAGCTTCTTCCATCCTCAGCTATAGGCTGGCATAGGGCACATCTCTCTTCCCATGGCTTTAGCTGTTTGAGCCTTCTTTCTGTCATATGGCAGGACCAAAATGACCAAGTCCTCTCCTCTTCCTACCTTCTTCTGTGTGACTTCTTGAGTGAGTATCTATTTCTATCAGCCCACCAAAGGGACAGGGACTCAATCCTGAGTCATGCTATACTGACATGGTCAAATCAAAGCCCTAATCTTGATCTAATCAAGAAAATATAAAACCTTTGAATTTAATATAATCAAAGGTTATCAAACCCAAAGGAACAGAGCAGTTTACAAACATAATCAATATCTTTTTTTTCTGGAATTCATAAATAATAAACTGCTACAGAGTGGAACCACTCATTATTGCCCCTGGTGTCACAATAACAAATTGTTGCCTACTGTAACTTTGACCTGTGTCTCTGCTGGTCTTGAGATCTTAGTTGCAAAGGGAAGACTGATTCCACTAGGAGGCATAAGAATCATTCCACTGAACAGGATGTTAAGACTGCCACCCAGTGTCTCTGGCTTCTCATGCCTCAAAATCAACAGGCAATATAGGAAGTTCCTCTGCTGGTTGGCGTGGTTGATCTTGATTACCAAGCAGAAGTTGTCCTGCTACTACACAATGGCAGAATGGAAGAGTATGTCTGGAAAAGAAGTAATCCCATAGGAAATTTCTTATTACTACCATGCCCTGTCATAAAATCAATGCTAAAGACAACCAAATTCATGTAAGACTACTAATGAAAGTTTGTATCACACCAAAATAAAAATATCATGTCCAACTGAAGTACTTCCTGAAAACAAAGAGAATATGGAATAAGCATTGAGAAAGGTAGTTATAAATACCACTAACACCTTGTGGCCAGTTCCAGAAGGGAGGAATATATTTGCATGTGGCTGCAGTAGTGTTTGTATAGTGACTTATCCAACTATTTATGTAAAGTCTCTACTCATTGTCATGTGCATTCTCTGAAGTCTCTATCTCAGCAGTTAGCCAGTGGCTTGAGAGATACTTCTTTTAATACCTGGAGTGGAAAATAAAATAAAATTACTCTCCCATTCTTTGCATATTGGCTTTGAGCTGCTACATTCCAACAGCATTAAGTATGGATGTCTACTACTCTGGCTTAAACTTCACCTCCTGCCAAAAGGTCAGTGAGAGGTGCAGTTTTAGGTTTCTGTCAGTATTCCTTAGCATATTTCTGACACTGGTCATGCACACTGCAGGTTGGATACCCCAGTATTAAATACTTATTTTCCCCAATAACCTTACTCCTCACCCTTGTCCTGTCCAGGCTTTTGGGTCTGTCTACTTCTTGACCCATTCTGTGGTATTTAGCCCAGGTAACTACAAGTTGAATATGTCTTGAGATGGTTTGATAAGAAGCCACCTGGAAAGCTGATCCAGCCTGAAATAAACAAAATGGATGTGAACCTCTGTGTCTGTCTCTCAGGGAAACACCAGAAATATCAAAATGCAAAATCACATTTGTAAATATAAGATCCCTATTGCCTCCAGTGTACACTATGTGTACACTGTTGCACTATGTTGCAGTAAGTGGATTTATCAGTGTTTTATGTTTTTTGGAATATAAAAATAGAACATACATTTGATGAGTTTTGTTTATAAATTAGTGCAGATTAACATAGCAGTATCTACAGGTGAATGTGGAGTAATACAGAGTTTTAGATTTTAAGATGTGTGTAAACTAATGGGAATGATCAAGTAATATGGATGGAATATAGATGAGTTAGAATAATTGAAGAAGCAAATTCCTCCAATTATTTATAGTCCATGAATTAGATTGGTTTTACATAGAAGAAAGGGAAGTTCACACATTTTAACAAAATACTAGGAGAGAAGACACAGTCCATGGCTACTGATACAATGATTTGTATATTTTATAGTATGAAGGTGTGATCTTTCTGTTATACATGGTATTATTTTCTCATTAAAATAATATTAGTGCAGTATTTACAAACCAAGAGTGCAGTGGAGGGCTGCTGGAGTTTGAGGGGGAAAGGAAACAATCTAGTAGATCAAAGGGGTATTAATGATGGAATCCTTGCATTTTAGATCATAAATTGAAGTGAAACTGAACTTTAAGATCATGCCTTCTTTTGAAACCATGTTCAGAAGTGAGGATAGGCACAGAATTGACAAAGCTTTGGATTTTTCCTTGTGAGCTGTGGTTCTTAATCTTTCTTGTTCCATGGACCCTTTGCCAGTCAGATGAAAACCACAGATCCCTTACTAAGCCACACTACACTGTGTATTATTTAATAAATATATCACACCTTCACCAAAACATCCCCACAAGAATAATGTTTTTGAATTTCCATTCAAGCTCAAGGACCCCTTCTTATGAATCTCTGCTTATGAGTAAAGTGGACAGAAAGAGTAAGTTGTAGTTAAGGCAGTTAGAAAGTAATGAATTATATGGAATAAAGGAGAGATAAAAATATATTTGAAACAATTTAAACTTAATCTGTCAATGGTCATTAAATAATTGTAAAATAAATCCATGAACACATTACCATGGTGAAAGTTAATTGAAATTGCAACTTGATGCTGCTGAAAATACAGGCATGGACATTGAAATTAGATTTGAGAAAAAAATAAGCAAAATTCAGTGAGAATATTAAATCATGTGTTCATTACACATTATTTACCTTAAGAGTATGATTGTTGAAAGGAACTCAACGGACTCAAGCAGTTTAGTCTCAGGGAAGAGCAACAAGCAAATAAGTTTGTAAACTATAGTGGGAGAACAATATGCATTGCAATTTGCATCAAACCAGGTGCAAATCAAGAGTCCACTCTTAACTAAAAAACTATGCAGACAGGTTTATACATTCTGTTCTGAAAAACACAGAAACCCATGATGACAAAGAATCATTTTATCTTCTGCTTAATAGATTCCACACTTTTGCCAAAGGTCAGTAGATCTACAGATAAGCTTGTGGTCAACCCAGGCTTGCTATAAAAGTAATAAGAGGGATATTAATAGAAATAGAAGACAGACAATGGTATCCCATACAACATATTTTTTTCTGAAGAAGAGAACAGAACAAAATGAAGAAAATATAACAATTTCACAGAAATAATAGAAAAACATTTCTCTTGATACCAAAACCTGAATTGACAGATATTCAATATCTAAAATATAAATATATAAATATATTTATATTCCTGTAAAGAGGTGATAAAGATTGGTGACAAAAGAGTCATATTTGGTGAAAAGTGCTAAATTCATAAAATTAAAAATATTTATAAGGATGGAAAAGCAGAACAAAAGTGCTCTGGAAAGATTGTAAATTTCCTACTCAATTCTAACACACTTTGGGGAAATCAGATTTGTTATTTTTCAGTCAAATACCTCAAATATTTAAGAATTTGTGTTGAATATAGTAACCACCACTAGAATAACTAGAGGAATTGTAATATAAATTTAGAAAGAACTAAATCAAAATAGTTTATGATAAACAGATGAGGTGGTAGGAAATTTAGATGCACCAGTGTTTCTGTTTTTTATAGTGAGGGTATTACTTAAAATTTATTAATCAAGAACTAAAGGCCTATATAAGCAAAATAAAAATTTACCTAGCAGACAAATTAAAATAGATAAAAAATTCTTCCATGCTAGCATATTGAGTGTTGACACAAGAGAAAATAAAAACAGAAAATATATAAATATATTAGAAAATTGCATAGACTAAGACAATGAAGTTGATTAGATTCTTTTCTATCATATCAATAAATGTAAATAGGTGATATATTGAGATGAGGCAATGTTTCAATATGTATCCAAATATTCGTGTCTCTTAACCCACCCACTGAGGTAATTTATAAATAAATTTAGGAATGTGTGCCATACTACATATACTCCAATGTCCTTTGCAGGATTTTTTAAAAAAAATACAGTGGCAGAAATAGAAATAACAAATTTTCTTAGTAGGACAACTGGCTAAATAAACATATACTTAATGAGAGTATTTTTTACTATTGAAAAAAAAGGCCTGTAAATAACTACCATATAAAAATTATGTTGATCAGTGTATCACCTTGGAATTATGCACAAAAGACAGTGATGATTGTGGTGGTGATTTTGTTTTTGTTTTAATATAACAAATTTATTGAGATGCAATTTATATACCATTCACTTTCACTTTGAAAGTGTGCAATTCAGTCATTTTTAGTACATTTAGAGAATTGTGCATCCATGATCACTCTCTAATTTTAGAATATTTTCATCACCCCCAAAGAAACTCCATGTATTAGCAGTCACTCCCCACTCCCATCCTTCCAGCCTTGGAAACCAGTTATCTATTTTCTGTCTCTATTGGTCAGCCTATATGGGCCAATTTAGTTTAACAGGGAACATACCCTATACAGCCTTTTGTCACTGATCATAATATTTGGCTTTCATCATTGAGCATAATGTTTTCAAGGTTTATCCATGTTCTAGCCTATATCAACACTTTGAGGGAGAGAGACTGGGAGCTAATGGCAAGATTTCACTTCTCATTTGAAACTTTTCTGTGTTATTTTGATAAAAAAATAAATTAAAAACAAAACCAAAAGCATATGCATCATTTATGTAACAGGGTCATATGGGCATGGACCTAATGTTATTTTCTCCTTTTTTATTCAGTTATATATATATATATATATATATATCTCATATATAAATGTCAATTAGGATTTATTATATACTAAGAAAAATAGGCAAGTACCCTTATATTTATGGCTATGAAGGAAACATACATAACTAAAACAATATTAACAGTTACCCAAAAACCTTTAAACCATGAAAAACTGGTTCATTCCAAGGAACAAATTTATTTTAATCATAGGTAGTCAATTAATACATTTCACCATTAATAGTTTAACACTGTATTTACCTGTAGTCAAATGTGCATGAAGTTAAAGGGTGAACATGACATATATTTCCTACAAAACAGATGTAAGAATAGTTTATTTGGTATACAGTTTTTTAGTAAAATTGAATATATGAAATAAATATAAGGTTTAAAAATTGAAAGAAAGGTGCAACATTGTCTTTTCTCTTACATGATTATAATTGCATACTGGCATAACTAAAAGTAATTTATTTCATCAGTAACAGAAATAATTCACTCTTACAAAAACTAAATGAAGGAATCAATTGAAATATATATTTAATTAGGCCACTAATATCTACAGAGAATAATGGAAGAATGGATCCAAAGTAGATTTTAAATGAATGGTTAAATCCTTTGGAAAAGAACCAAAGAAATGTACACGGCTGCTATGGAAAAAAAAAATTCTAAGTGATTTGTAGACAAAGACTGGGGCCTTGGAAAAATTAGAAAGTCACATCTTCATTCTTAGATATCAAGACCCAAAATATAGTGAAGGAAAGACCAACCTTTCCAAGCAAGTCTCCAGAGCCTGAAGCCATAATGGGAATGGAAATTATATTTCACTACATTAAATAAAGCCTTGTGGACAAAATATTCCAACATATAAAATAAAAACATATTTTTATATAAGATATGTATGAGATGGAGGCTAAATTTCTTGATACATAGGAGCTTAAAGAAAGCAATAAAAATCAATGAAAATGGTGAAATATTATGAAAGGACATGTCACATAAAAATTAAGCCAAATGATGTATAAAGTTTTTAAATCTTTCTTAGCCTCACTCACAATTAGATAAGTACACTTCAAAACAATGAGGCATTTTATATCTCCAGACATAATGCTTAGGAATGCTGGCCTGAAGTACAAAGCTGGAATAACCTGTGCCTTTTGAGATTTCCTTGCAGCTCTGGAAATAAATGAAATTATTCCCATAAAGACTCTTTCAGGCTAAGGACAAATGTTGTGGTTAATTTGGTTTTATCTCCAGAGTATTTACTAACCCAACTCAAGGAGTATAATTTTAAAATAGGGAGGAAGCCTAGACAAGCAATTCTTGGTACTTAGTCTACTCTGTCCAGGCGAGATTGTGTTTAAGATCATGTATTGCCATTGAATGAACCCAGCTAAGGTCAGACAGTCCTTGGTCTGAACCCATTCTGCTACCTACTTTGTTCTGCCATCCTAATAAGATTTCTTCACTTTTTTTTACCTTTTATTTTATCATCTTTAAAGTGGGGATAATAGGTCTGCTGTGACACCCCAAAGAGGTAACGTGTAAGGCAGACAAAGGAAGAGTGTCATAGAATCAGCTATTAGTTTATCTTCTGGAAATTCATGAGAAGAGATAGGAGGGTCTTCCACAAAGCCATGTATTTGGAAGCTGATGTATTTTGTGTATCCCATTAACTTGGGGAATAAAAAACTGGTATTTGAGGTCAGCTAAATAAGGAGAAGCTCCATGCTGAAGAGGAAGGTCAGTGCATCACCTCCGCAGTAGCTTTTTATGATGATATCCTGGGATTTGGGTCCATAATAGTTGTAAAATACATAATGAACAGAATCCTGGGGTTTAGAGTGAGGCTGTCTGGTTTCAAATGCTGGCTCTACCTTGCATACATGGTGTGACCTGTGCTAAATCATTAAGCTCTCTTCAGGTCAGATCACTCAGTTTAATGGGAATATCATGGGTGGTTTTGAGCATAGATGTAAATTACATTAAAGAATGCATGTAAACCATTGACCACGGTTAGTAGCCTCAGTATTTATTCATCAATTGTAACAAATATACCATACTCATGTAAGATGTCACTAATAGGGGAAAATGTGAGAGGCACAGGGCATGGGGTACATGGGAATCCCATATATTTTTGACGTGACTTCTCTGTAACCTAATGCTTCTTTGAAAAATAAAACAAAAAAAATGAGACACTGGGGGAACATAAAGAAGAAATTGTAAATATGCATGAAAGATAACAGATCTTTATCATGATAAAAGGCACAATGCATAAAAAATGGTTTTGTTTTTGGGGTTGGTTTTGGATTACAGAGAAGTTACAACTATGGCATTTTGACTTATAAATCAAGGTATATACCAAACAAATACATGAAAAACATATACAGAGCAAAAAAAGCCCTCATGTTATGTTTATATATTTGAGTTAGAATCTTTGAATTAGTGTGATAACAGAACAGAAAGTATACAGATACCAAACTTTATAAACAGCAGAGTTTACAGTTTTTCTCTAAAGGAATATACTCCAGACAAAAGCATCATGGTCCTTAACAGAAAGACAATTAGGGCTTTCTTTCCTTTATCATTAGCTGTAGTATTTTAGATGCATACACTGAGGACAATGTAAACTTTACATGAATTTTAAGAAAACAGAAGACTTCAAATAAAGTTCAGTGGGTCCACCTGAGCATTACTTTTCCTCCTAAGAGCTTTGGGTTATTGATTCTTTTCAATCTATCTCTATAAATGAAGATTCCTTGGTAGACAGTTCTTAGAAATACTGCTCCTTTCAAGACAGATTTTCCAGTTTCTATTTATATATGTTTTATCTTTATTCAGCTTCTTTGTTTTGTTTTTCAATTTCTATGGAATAAACTCTGCATTTTTAAAAAGGTGTCAGTGAAGCAGTTACTTGTATTTAAAGTTTTTTTTTTTTTTTTTTTTTTTAATTTGCAGATGATCACTTTTCATTGAGTTGCCAATATGGTGGAAAATAGTGTTTCCATGGATGAAGCAGAAGAAGTAAACCTGATTTCCTTTGATACATGTTCACAAATTATAGAACTCCTCCATTATTGCTGACATTGTTCATTTCTTGGAATCCTTTCACTGTATATTCAAACATTGAGAAGAATCCATCTGAACAAACATATAATAAAGTAGGTTTCTTTTTTGTCAACTCTTATTTGCAGAGAAAATAAGAGATTGTCAAGCAAAGGCTACCTGCCATATAGAAAATTTAGTTATTTATATGTATTTATAATGTATACTTACAGATTTCCAAAAAGCATATGAAAATATGAAATATAAAATATACTTAGTAAATTCTCATTTGATGGCTTTATTACTGGTTCATGATAAGAATTTTCTTTTTCCTCTTATATTTTCCTTTGCAGTTAGTTTCTGACCTAACAGATGATTTGCCTAACTGCTAAAGTTATAGCAGTTATTTCATATTCTAAGGTTATTAGAATTAAATTAGAATCTTTGTGAATAACATGTGAGCCCACTTCTCCCATAAAGAAAGCTGGATATGGAGAGTCACGAAGTTATTTTGAAGACAAAGAAGGCAAAATGGTGATTGTAGAAAGAAGGATGGCATTAAAGTCAGAAGGCTTGACTCCAATCCTGACCCTATATTTTCAAGTCCATGCAGCTGTACTAAAGGGAGTAAAAAGCTCTTGAACACTGCCATTTTCAACTTCAGAATGTAATTTATGGGAAGTGGATGTGGCTCAAGTGGTTGAGCTGCTGTTTACCATGTGGGAGGCCCCACCCCGGGTTTGATTCCCAGGGCCTCCTGGTGAAGGCAAGCTGGCCTGCGCAGTGCAGTGAGCTAGTGCAGCAAGATGACAAAACAAAGGAAGACAAGCAGACATAGAAGAATGCACAGCAAATGGATACAGCGAGCACAAGCAGCAAGTGGGAGATAAATAAATAAATAAAATAAATCTTTAAAAAAAAGAATGTAATTTAGGAAATGGAAGACTTTTACAATTATTTATTTCAAATACTTTTAAATAGGTATAATTACACTAATAATACCTATATCTATGAATAAGGAAATATTCCATTCCTTGTATGATGAAATGAACTTATTTTATAATGTACTATTCTTGATTACAGCAGATTATACATGTCATAACCCTGAAAGATTCATTTTTCTACATAGAATTGATTCTCCTTATTTGTTGTAGTTAATAGTCTATACAATTCCTACAAACACTGAGTTAGCAAATACAGAATCATTGCTCCTAGGGGAAATATGATATTAGATTCCTGTAAACCTCTGGTCACCTATCAATACATAAACTTGTTTTACATTTTTATTTTTAAAGGTACCTTATATATTTCTTATAAATAATTTTATGCATTATTTCTTTATGATAGAACAATATTTCAGTTGCAGCACTTTTATGTAATCTACTGATCTTACTACTCTCTCTCACACATACCGTATACATATACAGTACTTATGGGAAACATATACAGTAAAGGAATGTAAATAAAGCCCTGAAAAAATTAAAGAATAAACATCTAATGTTTTGTAAAATCATGAAATAAAATCTTACTTTTGATGAAGTGGCAAGATGTGTGATAGGGCAGTGCACTGTGAGGTTAAGCCTCCTGATGTTGGATTGCCCCATGAAAACCAAAGGAGAGACTGGAGAAACTTATCTGCAGGATAGCAAGACATTGACAAGGACAGCATGCTGACTTCTGGCAGTTCTACCTCAGGAGTGTAGCTTTCATGACTCATTAATGGCATTGGTGATTTTCCCTTCTGAACTGGCTTGAAAACTTGTGTCAGCCTTGTCTGCTTGGCTTATCACCCCAATTCTTGGCATAAGGGGTAAATGCAGCCATGGTTGGATACTTAAATTTAAGGCTGCATTCAAGCATAGGGTCACATTCTTCCTTGTCATTGAAAAATTTTTTCCAAGGCACATTTCCATTCCAATATTTTGGCCACTGTGAGAGTCTTGGAGTCTTAGGCTGATTTTAATCACCATCATTTTCATTACTGACTTTGAGGCATTGTTTTGCCAACTTGTCCAGTTCTTCCCTGGTGGGTTTTACTGCCTTCTGTGCCAAAATTTCTTCCATGACTTCTTCCTTCATGTCGTCAAAGCTTTCTCCATTTATTTGCCATGCAATACACAGTATGTTCTTAAATCATTCTTTATATTTTCTGTAACACTTTCAAAGCCTTTGAAATGTTTTATGCAGTCCAGCCAAATATTTCCCCAAAATTGATAGTAACCTGTTTCATGCTTTCCCAGGCTTTACCAACATAACTAGTAATTTTGTGTATAGTGATTGACTTGCAGTAGTTCATCATGGTGGCTTCCTTATTTGCACTGAGAGTCTTGCAATTGTTTCTATAAAGTTCTCTTGTGTAGTGCACCTTGATAACTTAATATGGCCTGATCAAAGGGTGGATGAGAGGCTTAGTATTTGGGGTATGAAAAGAACTTCTCTCTTGGGGTGGACATTTTTTAAGTTCTTCATGGCAGTGGGTTGGAGCATTAACCAAAATTAATAAAATCTTAAAGGCAAATGTTGAACATACTTTGATTGCT
Organism: Cabassous unicinctus; assembly: GCA_029593785.1. Taxonomy (NCBI): domain Eukaryota; kingdom Metazoa; phylum Chordata; class Mammalia; order Cingulata; family Chlamyphoridae; genus Cabassous; species Cabassous unicinctus. The sequence continues at coordinate 2,599 of JAQZBX010009033.1, read as the reverse complement.
GAACTATTCCAAGGAGAATTTAGAGATAGAATAGAAGGAAAAATAATTTGGGGGAATACTGTATTTAAGAGATAAAATACAAAAAGCTGCCAGTAAAGCCAGCAAAACATTTTATAAATGATTAGATGCAAACTAAGATATTCTAAGACAGTGGTTTTCAAGCTCCAACATGCATAATAATCACTAGGGTAATCGTTAAAACTCATCTCACTAAGGATCTGTCCAAAGTTTCTGTTTCTGTAGGTCTTGGTACCTGAGAATCTGCATTTCTAGCAAGTTCCCAAGTAATGCTGATGATGTTGAGCCTGGGACCACACATTGAGAACCAGTGGTCTAGCAAATTGCAAGCCAAGTAGAGAAGATCTTAATAAAGAAAAAAGCAGATATTTGTTGTAAATCCCAAGGAGAATTCTCAGGGAAGGTTCACATTGACCTTGGATAATAGAAGGTCATTTACAAATTTCTATTATATTTTGTTTGTTTGCTGTTTGGCTGACTTCATGGCAGAAAGTATCTCTGAGTTTATGATTGAAATAAATTGGAAGGTAGAAGGCATCAACTACCTTTTCAGGATGTATGCAATATAAGATGGGAGAAATTAGAATGAAACTCAGATAAATGAAGATTATATGAAAATATTTTTGGATAGGAAAAATGCAGGATATTGATCCTTTTGTAATTGCCATTGAAATGCTAAATGCTACCTATTTCCTGAAAACTATGCTTGCTAAACTTCACTACATTGCATTTTAATTGTTTTATAATATCAATGATTTCTAGTAAAATACAAGCTTTCAGTATATCTTACATAGAACCTTCATTATTGACAGCACTTTTGCTAAATTTATGTAAAATTATGTGAATGTTGGTGTTTAAACTGCAGAAGGTAGAAGAATAATAGAGAACAAATTCTCAGATGCAGAAATGGTATCAAGAAAAAGGCAAAAAGCTGACCTTGAAAATCAGTAATGTACTTTAGGAAAAACTAACGGCTATATTAACTGAGCAAACAGTTACTAGATTAAGATTCTGAAGAACTGGCAAAATCCTGGTTCTACATGACATAGCTTCATAATGGGATCCTGTATAGGCTACCACCAATAAATAATAGGTAAATTAAGTAAGTTTTAGTAAACAATATTATGTGTGTTTCCAATGTACAATACTGCACTACAACTTCATGTAGGCAGAAGACACTTTTCATCCAAAATGAGGGGATGAGTAGAAAAATAAGTGGGAACAGATCAATGTGAAATAAAGGAACTTTTACTACTCTCAGTCATTAGATCATGGGTTATCCCACTGAGAATGGTGATAATAGGCAGGGGGCTGAAGGCTAAGGGCAGCTGGAGGAAAACCAGGGGGAAAGTAAATCTAACCAAGCAGCTAAGAATCTAGAGAGTTTGTTACCCCAGATAATTAAATAGAAGATTTGGTTTAAAATGCCTGATTCACTGTACCAAACCCTTAAAGGTGACAGCAGCAATATTTGGAGAATTCATTAATAAAGTAAAAACTTTTAATGCATAAGAAATGCATGTAGATATTTTGCTTGGCACTTCGAATAGTTCATTTGCACTTTGAAATAACTGGTAAAAATAGGGACAGATTTTGTACAACAAAATAAAACACAAAAAAGGACAAAAATATCTGGTAGGTGTCTCTTTTCTATTGTGACGGTTTGAAGTTCTCTGAATCTTATCAAATCATGTTGTTGGAACTGGCCCATTCCTGTGCAGGCAAGGCACTTTGATTGCATTAGATTTATTTAAGGGAATTTTGGATTACATCACTGTGGCAATTTGAGAATATTTATGAATCCCAAAATGAGGAAGATTATGTTGTAAACTAATCTATTCCTCTGGGTGTGATACCCTTTGTATTTGATTCAGCTGAAATGTCTTTGATTAAATTACTTGTTAATATTAGGACTTTGATTTGATCATATATCAGTAAGGAATGACTCAGGTTGAGTCCCCACCCCCTTGGTGAGCTGGTATAAATTGACACTCAAGAAACCTTTGAAGAAAAGGAGAAAACTTTGTCATGTGACAGAAAGAAGTCTCAACCAACTAAGCCCTCAGGGAGGGATGAGCCATTTGCCTGATAGTCTGCAGCTGATATAGGAAGCCCTGAGAAATGAATTCTAACCAGAAGAGAGAGAACTTTGTCATGTTTGATCCAGGAGCACCAAAGAGAGATGGATCATTTGCCTGTTAGTTTACAGATGACCTTGGGAAGACAGCCAAGACTGATAAAGGAAGCCCTGAGAGATGAGCCCTGACCAGGAGAGAGAGAGGACTGGAAGCCCAGAAGGAAAGGAGAGACCAGGTAGAGATCAGCAAACATATTGTCCAATTCGTAGTGATCTGGTACATCAACCACTGATGGTCTATTCTTTTACCAAGTTGAAGAGCAGATTATGATTTTAAAATAATAAGGTGAACTGATTTTTATTGATTGTCCCTGTGTGCCAAGCATATTGATTATTTTAAATAAAACTATCCTTTTTAGCTGTTACAAAAAGCTTCATTTTATATGGTTTATTGATAATGAAATTGAGGCTCAATAGGATAAGTAGTTTTCTACTGCCACTAAG
>JAQZBX010009032.1:0-46877 GCA_029593785.1 Cabassous unicinctus | reverse complement strand
AGGCCCCGGGTTCGCTTCCCGGGGCCTCCTTGTGAGGGCAGGCCGGCCCGCGGGGCGCGAGGGGCTGATGCAGCAGGACCTCACAGCAGGAATCGGGTGTGGCTCAACCAATAGAGCCCCCGTTTACCATATGGGAGGTCCCGGGTTCGCTCACAGCAAGGGGGAGATAAGAAGACACGGAGAAGACACACAGCGAATGGACACAGCAAGCACAAGCAGCAAGGGGGGCATAAATAAATAAACAAATAAATCTTTAAAAAAAAAAAAAGAAAGAAAGAACGATTACCAGGCCAACAGATGGAAGACAAATCCCATAGCTGTGGTTGTTACCCGGTTCCTAAGACCTCTTAAATGGAGAGTCCAGTCACCCCTTCCCAGCAGGGGTCCCGGAACTGCCACTGAGCAGCCTTTCAGGGACTGACACATAATCGCAGAAGACAGCAGGTCCGCACTGTCCCCAGGAGGTCCCCTGGCTCTGCTGGAGTTCAGGTAGATACAGGGCAGCCTAGAAGCTCCCAACGCCACCCCCACCCCGCAGCAAACTAAAAGCTCACGCCCATGAATGTTTTCACCCACAGGCCTGAAAATGACCTCCAGCCCTCTTCTCCTGGCCACAGCTGGGCCACAGTGCTCTTCTCTTGAACCTCTGGGAGTCCCCTCCCCTGCACAGCTAGGGCTCTGAGACCTATTGATGGACATGTGAGAATGAGAGGCACCCCACAGAAGCCCGCGCTCTACCTTCGAGAAGGAAAGACCGGAAGCGCTGCAGGCAGCATCACCCAAGGCGGGCGTAGCCTCCTAAAATGCTGCTCGGGGGTTCTTTTTCCTCGACACGACCCTCTCAGAGAGAAAGGTCTCTCGCGATTTGAGGAGCTGGTCAGCATGTGAGAGAATGATAATGACAAACAGGAATCCGACTGTATCCTGGGATAAGGTGAAACTGGAGACATACCCGTGCACTGCAGGGAGGGGTTGGCCAATGTCTAAGGGTTGCCGACTGGAGACCAGGGGCCAACCCTGACCCTCAGATCTGCTTCATCCATCCTTTCAGCATTTGTCAAAACTTAAATTAGCATCCAGAGATGCCATACAAAGATAGGCATTTCAGCCTGCCAGAAACGCCAATCCACTTACAGGACAGACTGGTTTTACACCTGCTGATCAAAGTGCCACAGAGACGCACACCTCCCCAGGGCTCAGGTCAGGCGGGGTGGAGTCCCTTGCCACACGGGGCCCTTGCTCCCAAACTTCTCTTCCCTTTGTGAAGAGATTGTTCCCCAGGCACTGAACTCAACGCTTCACATGAATCATCTCATTTAATCCCCACAGCAAATTTTGGAGCAGATATTATTCTCTTCCCCAGGCCACAGGTGAGAAATTGAGTTATGGAGGGCTTGAGTCACCTAAGGTGGCACCGCCACTAAATGACAGGGCCTGGATTTGAACCCAGCTCTGACTCCAAAGACCGTACATTTAAATGACGGGGGCATTTTACCTTCCCATAGAGGTTCAGGCAAACCACAAAACTATCCCAACTCTTAAGAATCAAACTCCCAGCCTGTAAGCATCAGCTGACGTGGAATTTTAACAACTCCCTTCCAGTTTTGTATTTCAGGCACTACCTGTGCCTGGGGCCCCACAGGCAGCCACAGCCCACGGACACCAGGGCCACAGCAGGGCCCTCTCGGGGAGCCTTTTAAACCTGCCCAGCCTCCTGTCTGGTCTCGAACGCTGGCACAGGTACAGCTTTATTGGCTGAGGGCTTTGAATCAGGTAAAAGTGGAATCCAAAAGAGTTTCTGGGGAGAAACACAAATGTAACTTGAAATTCTCTTTAAGGATCCATGTTCATTCCCCTAATTGCAAAAATTTTGTTTTTAAAAAAAAATCCATTTTAGAGGGAAAATCTTCAAAAAGTGCTGCATTTGGATTCAAGTCTTTGGGGGTGGACTTCTGCTGAGGGAAGAAGCTGTTAAGAACGTTTCCAAAAGCTGGGCTGCTTTTTAGTTTTACTTCATTTCATACCTGCAGTGAGCCTGCAAGGAAGGTGCAGGAGTCCTCATCTCACAGAGGGGGTCCCGAGAGCTGGGGGGCGCACCAGCTCCCAGGGCCGGCCAGAGCTGAGGAGCCGCCAGGAGCCCAGCTCTCTGCCTTCCAGCCCCGGGCCACCCCTGCCTCCAAAGAGCCCCTCTCCCCTGGGCCCGAGCGAGTTCTCTTCAAGTCATGGAGAACAAGGGGCTGGGGAGGGGGCTCTGGCGCCTGCAGGGGCCACGGCAGCATGTGTCTCAGCTGTGGGGAGGAAGAAATCCTGTGTGGAATCTAAGCCCTTTTATCGATTCATTAAGTTTCCCATCATATATCTTTTCTGTGTCTCTATCACAGTACGTCCTGAGTTTTGTTACTCATGGGTGTCTTAGCTGTTTCTTTCAACTTAGAAACCTTTTGTTTGCATATTAAACATAGAAGAATATTCTTTGCTCCTACAAAGAAATATGCTTTCTCATATATCTTGAAACACTCCCTCTCTTTGCCTGCATTTCCCACTCAGTGGAGGCATGGCTGATAACAATAATTTAAATTATTAGGGACGCAGTTTAAGTGCTTTACGCATCTAAACTTCTTTGATCCTTACAACAGCCCTATGAGGTGAGTACTATTATTCACCCAGTTTTAAAGATTTTTAAAAAATTAAAAGAGGAAACTGAGGCACAAGAACCTTAATAACGTGTGTAAGGGTACTGTCTTAGTGTCCTGGGGCAGCCGTAACAAATGACCCCAAACTGGGTGGCTTCAAACAACAGAAATCTATGCGCTCACAGTGCTGGAGGCTGGAGTGCCTTCTGGAGGCTCTGACGGAGCAGCCATTCCCTGCCTCTCTCCTAGTTCTGGGGGTTGCCGCCATCCCTTGGGGTCCCCTGGTTGTGGCTGCATCCTTCCCATCTCCAAATGGCCCTCTCCTGTGTCTATGTGTCTTTTTCTGTCTCCCCTGAGGATACGCTCATTGGACCCAGGGCCCCCCAATCCAGTGTCTCCACCCTTATCTTAATCCTGTGAAGACCCTATTTCCAAAGATGGTTACACTCTGAGGTTCCAGGTAGACACGTCGGTGGGGGAGGGTGGCGTCATTCAATACCATAGAGCCCCATAGCTAAAAAATGGTTATATCAAGAAATACTTCTTTCCTATGAGAAAAGCACCACTGCGTTCGTGGTGGTGAACATCAGCCAGCACCCAGCCAACCTATTTCAGGGGCACGATAGGGAGTGGAGGGGTCTATGGTGAACACGAGAGCATGGCGCCTTCTGGGCTGAGTGGCCAGGGTGGCCAATCACAAATGCTGACCCAATACTGCCAGATCTTCTAGTATCTCCATATTTTTATGTCAAATCTCCTGATTTTTATAATTTTGGACAAAATGGAAGAGGGAAAAAATAAACAATGTGTAGTCCAAACAAAACAGGTTTGTGGGTCACTGATCTGCCACCTAGTTATAGGAGTTCCAATTGAACCAATGCTTAGTAGCAACTGTTTGTTTAAATAGTTTAAACAGACCTGATATGCCCTTGAAAAGAGACTTCTTTGATTTGCACTGCCTGATCAAGGGGGAGATGGAAGGTACTAGTTCCTTTATTAACTGGAAAATAGCAGTTTTCCCTAATGAGTCATCCAGCATCAAAATACACCAAATCCATCATCATTGTTTTTATTTTTCGAAAATGATTAAATATCACTTTCTTTCCCTTTATTGCAAGAGCCAAGTGACAGATGATCCATCAGCTTATCTGCTGATTTTTAACTACAGCATTTTGCATTCATGATTTCCTACTTAAATCATTCTTTAAAAAAAAAAAAAAAAAGAATAACTTAATTCTGCCTCTTGACAGCAGAGAAATTAAATAGCATGTCATTAAGATGAGTGTTTCTTCAAGAAAACAAAACACCGACGGCAGGTCCATAAAACCAAGTCAGAAGAACAACAACTCATAATGAGATATACGACGATAGGCTTCTGGAAAAATCCTCTCCTTTCAGAAAGTTAAGAAACTTTCTAACCTCAAATGCAACATACCAACTGGTACAATGACTGCAATGTACCAATTGTGCGTTCTCAGGGCTTCTCCTCTCTCTGTCGCTTTTCCTCCCCTTACAGGGACACCAGCCACTGGGTCCAGGGCCCACCCTACTCCAGTCTGGCCTCATCTTAAATGGATGATATCTGCGAAGATCTTATTTCCAAACAAGGACACAATCACAGATATGGGGGTTAGGACTTCAACCTCCTTTTTGGGAGACACAATCAACCCGTGACACATGCTGTGGGCTGGTGTCTTCTACTCTGTGCTAATCTATTCCATTTCCCTTTTGGTATGCTTGTCATTAATGTGTTGCCACCTCCAGTTTGAAAGCCACTGTCGATAAGGAACTACTCAAGAGGACTTGTACAAGAATGGGCACGGAGATGTGTAGGAGAAAAAATTTAGATAATATTCACCCATCAGCAGAAGAATAAGTAAATTACAGAATACCTATGGAATGGAATATTCCACATCAGGGGAAATGGAAGAACACATACAGCAAGAGAGATTAATTTGGGAAACGTTGCATTGAGCAAAAAGGGCGAGCTGCAGAAGGACTCTTACAACACGATCCCATTTTAAAAAGCCTGAAAACATGCCCAACACACCATCTATGGGAAGGCACTGAGATAGTGAAATTATCAAATCATTCAGAATAGTGATAAGCATAGGATTCAGGACTGAGGCAGGGGAAGAATGAGATAGGGAGAGTTTCCTTTGTTTCTTTTGGTTCCTGTATTTTTTAAGCCCTGCAGCAAATCTGGCAAAAAGCTAAACTGGGACCAAGCTATGTGATAGATGGATGTTTGTTACAATGTCCTCTGCATTTGTAAATAAGCTTGAAATAGTCTATAACTTTAAAAAAAGAAAAGAAAACACAACTTGTCTAGTTAGGGAGGAGAAAGTAATTCCCAAGAAAGCTGTGGGGCAGCCATCTGTGGCCTCATTTGCGTGGTGAGAACCCGAGGTGCCAAGGGATGGACCCACAGCCCCATGGCTGGTAAGAGCCCAGGACGCCGGGCTCTGCCCAGGCCTTTCCACCCTCGAACATGCCCAGGCAACGGGACAGGACGGGAGAGAAACTCGAGCTGTGACACAGGCCCGGGATGGTTTGTCTGCCTTGAACTAGAGGGGCAGGAAGGATGTCTCCAAAGCCCCTGGGAGACCTCCCCTGGGGCTGCCCCCGAGGGGCAGGACAGAGAAGCCGGTCTGCACCTTGAGCCTCTCCCTGCACCCGTTCTCCGACCTCCTTGCCGTCCCCAGTCCCAGCAGGGCCTTGGTCCTGGCTGCCCCTTCCAGCCCCGCCGGCCACTGCATGGCCCCATCTCCCAGATCTTCAGTCCACAGACCTCAAAACTGAGGTCCTTCTTCTCCAAAACTGTAAACCCCCACGAACACTCGCTGTTCAATTCCCTGCTCTATTTCCCCCCAGGACCCCCACCATCTGTCTCAGTTTCCCAGGGCTGGCCACGATGGCGCACCCAAAGCTGGAGGGGCTTAAAGCGGCAGAAACTGGCCGTCTTGCAGTGCTGGGGGCCAGCGTCTGAAAGCAAAGTGCAGTCGGGGCCGCGCCAGCTTCCGGTGGTTGGCGGCCAGCAAGCCTGGGCAGTCCTGGGCTCGCGGCTGCTTCACTCCCTGCATCTCTGTGTCGCAATCTCCTCTTCCTAGAAGGGCACCAGGCCCACGCTAACCCGGTCTGACCTCAGCTTGACCAACCACACCTTCAAAGACGATTTTCAAACAGTCACCTTCACAGGACCTGGAACCAGAACTTGGACATAGCTTTTCGGGGGCACAGTCCAACCCACGATACTGCCTAATAGTAAATACGTATTGACTGTCTGCTTCCTCCCACTAGAACACATGCTCCACAAGGGAGAGACTTTGGCCTGTCTCCAGCTGTATTCCAAACACTTACCACAGTGCCTGGCTCTCAGCAGTAATGTTACAAAGTGAAGGAATTACAGTCAATCCTCATTATTCACAGATTCCGTATTTTTTAATTCATCTACACGCTAAAATTTATTTGTAATCCAAAACTGATGCTTGCAGCACTTGCATGGCCATCCATGGGCATGTGCAGAGCAGCAAATGATTGGAGTCACCCAACACACATGCTCCCAGGTGCAGGCGAACACAGCAACACTCTTCCTTCTTGTTCAGCTCTCCTACTATAAACAAGTGTCCTTTCATGATAAATTTAGTGGCATACTTGTCACATTTACGTACTTTTTGTTGGTGATTTCACTGTTTGAAATGACCCCCAAGCGTAGTGCTGAAGTGCTGTCTAGTATTCCTAAGCACAAGAAGGTTGTGACACGCCTTATGGAGAAACTCTGTGTGTTAAATAAGGTTTGTTAGGCATGTGCTTTTGGCTGTGGTTTCAAAGTTGATAAATCCATGATATGTTTTAAATAAGGAGTCTTTAAACAGAAACATACATTTTAAAAAGTTTGTATTAATCAGCTGATAAAAATGTTGTGAACAGAGGCACACAAGAACCTAACCCTGGATTGCCCCTAGAAGCCATGGGTCAGTATTTGCTCATTTAGTGTTTATGGCAACTTCACAGAACATAACTATTTCAAATAATAAGAACTGACTGTACTCTGAAAACTGTGGGTTCCTACAGCTGGCGTGTGTTTCTTGGCGACCAGGGTGGAAATATCTTAACTCCACCCTGCAGAAAAACTGGAAAGGGTGAGTATGCCCTGGAGCTGGGAGGGGGCAGGCCTTCTGCCCCCTTGTTCAGGAAGAGAGTTACCACCCCAGTGTTCTCAGATGCCTGGGGGAGTGCAGAGAATTTGGCTGCCACCCCAATGCTTGGCAAGGGTGGAGCCCAGAGTCCAGCTGCCACCCCAATTCTTGAAGATGCTGGAGCCTTCAGCTCAGTGTTAGGGAGAGCATGGCCATTGCGCAAGCCCTTGGACAGGATGGGGCAGCCTCTCCATCAGGCCTGGAGGACAAAACATCACTCCATAGGTGACTCTCAGACTTGAAATCTAATGGATTACGTCCTGCAGGATTTCTGGATTGTTTGGGACCTATGGCCCCTTATTTCCTTCCAGTTTCTCCCTATGGGAATGGAAATGTTTATCCTATGACTGTTCCTCCTTTGTATATTGGAAGAAGATAAGTTGTTCTCTAGGGTTCACAGGTCCACAGCCAGGGGAGAACCGTGCCCCAGGACAGACCACACCTATAACTGATTTTGAGGAGAGATTGGACTTAGTAATCTTACTGAAATAACTTAGGGCTTTGGGGATATTGTGATGGAATGAATGTATTTTCATATGGAAAGAACATGTCTTTAGGGGGCCAGAGGGTGGAATGTGGTAGTTTGGATCTGTATGTAGCCCAGAAAATCATGTTCTTAAAGCTAATCCATTCCTGTGGGTGTAAAGCTATTGTAAGTAGGACCTTTTGATGAGGTTACTTCAGGTAAGGCGTGTCCCCGGGTGGGTCTTATCCTCACACTGGAGTCCTTTATGAGAAAATGAAATTCAAAGAGAGAAAGCAAGGAAGCAAGAAGCTGAAAGCAACAAAACCCAGGAGAGAAGGGAGAGACCAGCAGACGCCGCCATGTGCCTGCCATGTGGCAGAGGAGCCCAGTGCGGGCAGCCTCCAGAAGCTGGGGAAGGCCACTACACAGGCTTTCCCCCAGAGCTCCCGAGGGACCCAGCGCACCCAACACTTGGCTTTAGCCTACTGAGACCGATTTCAGACTTCTGACTTCCAGGACCACAAAAGAATGGATCTGAGTTGTTCTAAGCCACTAAGTTTGTGGTGATTTGTTACAGCGGCTGTAGGAAACTAACACACCAGCAAATATCTGGGATTTAGCACTCAGTCTAGAAAGTCCCCTTCTAAAACGAGAAACGAGGGAGAATTACACGGCATTTCCTAGTGAACTGCAGGCAAAACACTTAGCTTTGGCATGGGCAGAATAGAGAATGTAGAAAACACAAAACATCGCATCTGCTTCTTTGTCGAGCTTCAGGATATCATCCGGGGGAGGATGGCCAGTTATGATTACACGTCTGGAAATCCCAGATGAACTGGAGAACATTTCAAAGAGGGGGGTGATAGAAGCGTTATTCCTGAAATGAAGCCACTTAGAGGGCGTGTTGGGAGAACTTCCTTCCTCAAGGCCTTGGCGTCACCTCGATGGCTGCAGTATTTCACAGCAAAGATGCCAACAAGCATCAGAGGGAAGAACTAGGGAAGGAAACGGTCATTTTCAAGGCTGAGTCTAAATCCTGTAAATCTTCAATTATTAAAAATACGTAATAAACTCCTCTGAAGGTGCCGGCTATGGCAGCTGATTCCCGAAGGTTTTTGGGCAAGACTCTCCAATAACGAGGTGGAGCACATGGCATCCTGTGAAGTAACGAAGTGCCTGCCTGCCTTGGTTTCCCGTGGTTGCCATAACAAAGCACCACCAACTGGGTGGCCTAAAACAACAGGAATTGATGGCCTCCCAGTTCTGGAGGCCGGAAGTCTGAAATTGAGGCATCCACAGGCCGTGCTCCCCCTGAAGCCTGCAGGGGAGAAGCCTTCCTTGCCTCTTCTGGCTTCTGGTGGCTACCAGCCACACTTGGCGCTCACTTCCAGCTCTGCCCCCGCCGCCACGTGGCCTCCTTCCCTCTGTCTGCCTGTGTCCAATTCCCCCTTTCCTATGAGGACACCAGTCATATTGGACTCAGTTTGGCCTCGTCTTGACTATTCCCCTCTTCAAAGACCCTATTTCCAAATAGGGTCCCATTCACAGGTTCCAGAGAGTTGGTACCTAACTATGTCTTTTGGGGGAACGTAATCCAACTCATAATATTGCCTATAGCTCACTGAGAATCAGATGCAAATACTCAAGTAAATGTCTCCTTTTGGTTCCCACCACCCTTGGCCAACTTGCCTTTTCATTTTGAAGGGCTTTTGTCAACTGTTCCTAAACTGAATGAGCTAACTCTGAGCTCTGCAGTTCCAAGAGCAAATTGGGTGAGGAAAACAGCCCTTACTAAGGTGAAAATTAATCTGAGATGCACGGAACATGCCGGGCACTGAGCGATCACAAAGCATCACACGCTCAAGGGCCAAAGCCAGCTGATTCCACCACAGCCCGGCAGTCCAAAGGGTCTGTGGCTAAAGGCTCAAGCCACTCCTTGTTAGTTTTCACACTTTCTAATGAACTGTTTGTTAAATAAGCACCTTGATCCATCAGAAATGAAATTCTCACACCGTCTCTGCGCTCCCAGCTGGCAAAGGCAAAGCTCATAAGTAACAGGGCACCACCACAGCATCCACGACAAGGCAGCATGGGTAGGATAAGCCATGTTCTAACGATAGCAGAGAGAATATTCAAGGATCTCCTTCGTCCATCCACCCATGGCCTCTCAACAAAAGGCAGCTTTCTCCAGGCGCCAAACTCTCCCTAGCATGTGCGATCAGAGAGGAGATGTTCCAATTAAAACAAAGCCGGCAGACGTGCCTGACTGAGTGTAGCCAGCGTGGCTTCCCACGGGGACGGCGTCTTGCTCACTTACAGGATTTGAAAAACTAATCCTCCAAGGAGCAGCCAACCCACTGCTCCACGCCAACATCCCAGGCAGGGCAGGGGCAAAGAGCCTGTGTCCTGGGACTGGCGCTGTCTCCTGAGACCCCCATCTCCGCAAGACCAGGGGTGGAGTCGAGGGCCAGAGAAGTGAAACAATACGCTGACGTCACTGCAACTATCAGGGACCAATTCCTGACCTTAGTCTGCCAGCTAAGAGCCTTCTGGATTGTTCTGTTTCTCGATCCAGCCACCCCTGGCTGGCACAGGGGTGAGGTGCCCGGTCAGGGCAGCTGGCCACCACCATCTACACCCCCCAAAGCCTCCAGCCCTGAAGAATGGGCACTGCCTTCTCCCAGCCCTGCATTTCCCTGCTCACGACAAGGGAGTCAGGTGGAAGAGGTGGGGCGTCAGCGCATGGTCCGTTTCCTCTGAGGACGTCCACAGAAAGCAACACGTCCCTGAGCACATGGCCCCACACGCTCCCTTCGGGCTTTGATCTCAGCCTGCCCTGAGGCTCTCACCCCTTCCCACCAGCCTTTCCACCAAAGTGGACAGAGCCAGGCCCTTTGCTTCTCAGCCTGTTCACTGTTCGTTTCCTCACATCATATCATCATTAGCATGGGGTGGCGGGTGTGATCCCGTGACCAAGGCAGGAAGACATGGCTCGTCTCAACTCTCCCCAGGACTGTCTTCCCACCTGGTCTCCCGGCTTCCTCCTTACAGAATCTTTCTACCCGGCAGCCAGCACGTTTCTGAAAATATAAAGCTCCACGCAGAACACTGCAGTAGCTGCCCATCAGCCCTGAAACGGAGTCCAAAGCCCTTGCAGAGCCTAGAAAGCCCGGGACGGTCCAGCCCTCTGCCCCACCCACCCCTCACTCACCCCACGCCTGCTTCCCTGGCCCCTGAGCTCAGGCCTGAGCTCACCAGGCCAGCTGCCCCAGGGCCTGGGGGAAGTCTGCTCTCCCACGTCGACCCACAACTCGTACCCTCACATCCATCCTTCAGGGGCTCTGTCCCCAAAACCCTACCCCCAAAGACCCTGTATGACACAGAACCTCCCGCCACTCTGTCCCACCTGATGTGTTATTATGTATTTCTTTCTTCAGAGATCTGCCGCCCTCCACACACACACACACCAAAACGTGTAAAGTTCCAGGAGAATAATGATGGGCCCAAGGGCTTTATTCCCAGCTGATTCCCAGTGCCTGGAACAGCGCTTGGCAGGTGGGAAGCACTTCATGAACAATGTTGGATGGGAGCACAGGATGCGGCTTGAAGGGGCAACCTTGGTGCAACAATGCTCAAGCTCGGCCAGGTCGCCGGGGTTCTGCGTGGCCCAGGCCACCTGGGAGCCCTGCACGCTGTGCCCTCTGCCTGCAGACCCTTCCCCTCAGCTTTGTGTGCCTGGCTCTTCCTGGCTTCCTCTCGGAGCCAGCCACATGTCCTCAGGCAGGCCTTCTCTGCCACCCTATCTAATGGAGCCCTCTCGCCACCCCCACCGCCCCCACCAGATGACCCTATTTTAAACTGTTTGCACACCACATTGGAGCTACAATCAAATTATCAGCGGTTGGAAAATCAAACCCGCCAGTTACCAATGGACCTGGCACACATGCTCACCCCAATACTGCACTATAGCTACGTTCCGGAATGTCAGCAGGTGGGAGGGAAGTCCAGGAGAGGTCAGGTGTTCCTAACATGGTCATGCTTCTTTATTCCTTCCTTCATTCAGTCAATTTGTACCAGGTACCGAAAATGGCCTGGACACTTGAGTGCAAAGAAGCACAGTCCCTGCACTCCTGGAGCTCGCGGACGAGTCAAAATTAGCATCGGAAGGAAAAGTGGAGCAGCAGGTGGGACCAAGGAGCATCTTCAAGGGTGAGGGGCTGCCGCAGCCCTTCTGGCAGCATCCAGCTCAGGTACAGGATGAAAACTCCTCGCACACAGCGCAATATGGATGGCCACGTCCCTGCACCTGTGAAAAGCAGCACAGGACGCCAGCCACAGACAAGGTAAAATCAAACGCGAGTCTTTTTCAAAGATACAGAAGATCTCTTCTCACCCACAAAGGGAAGGAAAACTGGACAAACCTCTTATTGAGATTTAAAGGCACAGTGCGTGAACTGGCCCCTGCTTGAGGCAGGCTGAGTGAAATGAACGCTTTCAAATCATAGAGAATTTTCTCCAGCAAACTGTGAGGAAGGAGGTGGGAGTGGGAAGGGAAGCAGGCACTCAAAGGTTCGTTCCCTTTCTGTTTTCAAAGACTTGCACTGGGTCAGAGGAAGGTTCATATTTTTAATGGTTGATTTGATCGATGACGGTGATAGATGAGCAGGTGTCATAATAAAATTTCTAAAAATTTCTGAAAAGCAAATGCCAACATAAAAGACCCAATGAAGACTCATTCTCATTGGCATCGGCTGTTAAGGAGCTCTCCAAATTACCCTCGGTTAGTTTTATGAACTGCCCGTCAGAAATTGGGGGAGAGGACTCAGGTTTAACATCACTGTGCTGGCAGACCTTTGGAAAGACAGGCCCCAATTTCCTCTGGCTCGATTTCTGTCTGCACAAGGCGACTAGAGAAGTTAAATCCCATATTCAAAGTTGAAATCTGCACTCAGTGAGAAGGCATGACGGAATCTAAATGACACTTGGTGTTTCTGGGAGAAACTCTACTTCCTCTTCTATTTCTAAAAGGACCCACAGTGCAAGAAACTGGCAATGCGGTGATTGTGCCTGAGCTTCCTAGGGCCTCAGGTGATGCGGTTTAAATTGGGAATTGGGGGGCACCCAAACCCCTCTGGCAAAGTCTCTCTTGGGCACCACTCCTCTTTGTGAGGTAAGCCTGGTGCTGAGAAGAGAGGGCTGGACTTAGAATCCCTCAGCAGCTATTTGTTGGGAGCTGTTTTCGTTTGCCAAAAGGCTGCCGATGCAAAGTTCCAGAAATGAGTTGGCTTTTATAAGGGAGATTTATTTGGGGTAAAAGCTTACAGTTCCAAGGCCATGAAAAGTCCAAACCAGGGCACCATAAGAGGTGCTTTCTCACCAAAGTCAGCTACTGATGGTCTTGTTGTCCAGGCTCGTGGCAAAACAAGATGGCGCTGATCCCTGCCGCGGGCTCAGCCTTCCCCCGGGCACGCTGTCTCCTCTCGAGCCACCCGTGGGCCCAGCCTCTCGGGGGCTTTCTGCTTAAGCAATCCTCTAGCCCTCTCTCACACAGCAGGATCAAAAATGGTGGCTTCCTTTCCCTATGTCTTTCTCATTCTCTGGGTCTCCATTTTTATCAGACCCAGCAAGAGGGTGGAGACTCAACATGAATCACACCCACTAATGTAGTCCAACCAAAAGCCCTAAAGTGATCTTATCAAGCAATCTAATCAAAGGGGCCTCAACCAAATTTAATGCAATCAAAGAGTATCACACCTACAGGAATAGATTAGTTTAAAAACATAATCTTTCTGTTTTTGGGATTCACCAAACTGCCACAAGCACCAACTATATACCAGGCACTGTCCTAGACTCCTGAGGTCCAGGTTCAAATCCTAGCTCTGCCCATCATCACCGTGTGGCCTGGGCACCTCCGAATTGCAGCCCCTCCCCCATTGCTAAGCTGACAGAGTCATCTTAGAACCAAAGAGGACAATATTTTTCAAATATTTCATTTTTTCTTCTCTTCTGCTGGTCTTTTGAGCTCAGAGGGGAGGCGGAGTCCTCCATTTCACGCAGGAGAACTCTGCTACTGCTTTGGAGCGTGAATTAAAACAATCAAACAACCCTCAGCCCGTGGATGGGGCCATCCTTGACAGAGAGGCCCAGGGCATGGTGTATTTCGAAATATCAGTCCTCTTTTGAGGTGTGGTGGCTGGTACTCAGAGCACTGCAGGTGTTCAAATGCACTGAAAATCCAAGAACTGTGTGTTGCTAAATCCATATTTTCAAATCCTAAAGTTGTTAAAGATGAAATATATTTTCTTATGGTGTTTTTCATTTCTCACAGGAACTTCAGTAATATTTCATTCATTCATGGATCCCACTGGTTCTCAACCCTGTTTTAAATGCCACCACATGTGGCCCCTGGAGCTAAGCTCTAGGGAGTGTGTCGTTTTAAAAACTCACAGGCTTTTACTCTGATGCTCAGCCAGGCTTGACAAGTCCTGCTTCATACACTCCACGATTACTCATGAAGCTCCTGCGTTAGTTTCCTCCGACTGCTGTAACAGAGGACCGTAAACTCAGTGGCTTAGAACACCAGAAGTTTATTCGCTCTCAGTTCTGGAGGCTGGGCATGTGGAATTGAGGTGTGAGGGAGCCAGGCTCCTCCGGGAGGTCAGAGGAGCCCCCTTCCCGCATCCTCTGGCTCCTGGCAGCCATCGGCATGTCCGGCGCCCTTGGCTCATGGCTGCATCCCTCCGAGCTCTGGCCCTGACCTTTGCTCTGCATCTGCCATCTTCTCTGGGCGCCTCTCGTATAAGGACACCTGCGGCTGGCTTTAGGGCCCACTGGCTCGCCCAGGATGGTCCCACCCCGAGGCCCTTAACTTAATTATGCCCACAAAGACCCTTTTGCCACATAAGGTCACATTCATGTCCGTGGTGGGGACAGGGACATGAAGCTTTTGGGGAGCCATCATTCAACCAGCTGCAGCCCCTATGTCCACATGCCAGGTGGTCTGCTGCTGCTGTGGGCACTGCTTTTACAGAATTTTCAGTCCAGGGTGGGCAAGAGAGTGGAAAGACAGGAAGGCAGGACGATGCTGTGGGCGTGCATCGCAGCTCCACCTGAGGCAGCCCTGGGCAGCAGTTAAGTGGGTCAACTTTAAAGTCAGATGGTTTCAGCCACTTACTAGTTCTGCAGCCTCAGCAAGGCACTTAAACGGCTTGTGCCTCAGTTTGTCCATCTGTTAAATGAGAATAACAATAGTTATCTGCCTCACAGGATTCTTATTTCAGATTTTTTAAAGTTTATTTTTCTAAAAGACCTGAAATAGTGTCTGGAACATAACAGGCATTATATGGTTTTTCAATAAATTTTTTAAATAAAATAAGGAATAGACAAAAGAATCACCCAAACTTGTACTCAAAGACATATCAAAACGTTCCATGTGTTCTACCTTTTACCTCTTAATAAAACATTTTACAGAAGGGAGGAAACCAATGTAAAACTGAGTCAAGTAGAAAAACTCCTCCTACTTCTCAGAAGCCGAGGCAGCTGTTAGAAGCATCTAACTGTGAACTGGCTCTGTTTTGTTTTTTGTTTTTGTTTTTGTTTTCACTAGAATAAGAATCATTAAGCAAAAGGAAAGATTTAGCCTGTTCATGTTTCACAAATCCATAAAATCATCGTTGACACTGCAACTTTCTTATATTAGCACAGTTTTTTGCTTTATGTTCAACTGTTAAATTTCACAAAAAGCAATGGGTTAGTTGAGTTAATTAAAATGGTAATCCCTTCCTCTGCTCAGTTGCTTATAATATTCGATGGAAGAAAGCATGCAAATAAAAACTGAAAGATTGGATCCAGATTTTCAAATATGGTACCATTCTGTGGTCAATTTGGCTTTGATTTTTATTTTACTTGAGTTGGGTTACAAAATGCAGATGTGTCTATTTCTTTGCAGGAACCTATTGTAGGTCTTTGCTCTTCTATGTGGAAGCACAAACTCCTCTTTCTCTGTCTCTACGCTGATTTTCAGACCAGAATAGGCTCTGCATTACGGCTTCTGGCCACATAAAAAGTTGCAGCTTATTTTCTCTGAGGTTTAGGTTCCAACAGCTAGACAGAAATCATTCAAGGAACAGGCTTGTCCCGCGCTCTCTGGCTGCACATGGCTTCCATGCAAATGGCCTGTCATCTAGCTTTCATTTCTTCTTTTTCGCTGTTATCTGTTCTGAACACTTTCAGATTTGCTTATTTTTCTAATCTCTTCCCTCCTTTTTTGGCAACCCTACTCTTTATCGCCTGGTTTTTATCTTCATTACTCACTTTCCTCACAATGAGAGTTCATTAAAAATATTTTAAATCAAGACCTTGGCTGTCTTTCTAACCGAGCATATCGGGTCTTTCCGTACAACACGTTTTTAATTCTTATCACAGTGTTTCAGGCAGTTTGTATGTTATATTCTATTATTCCACCCAAGGTTGTCACCATTCAGAGATTAAAGCTTCCGCAGGATGTTTCATTAGGAATCTATTCATATATTCCCTTTGTTAGCCGGCAGACCCAGTCCACGAGCCTATATTTCACACCTCATTTGATATCACAATTCATCAAAAAGTATAAAAAAGCAATTATTTATTTAGATTATGAAATGGATAAGCATAAATTATCATGCCAAAGCAACCATCCCTGCCCTTCTTACAGTCCAAGAGCGGTCAAACACTGGATGTGAAGGAATGGAAGGAGAAGGAGGCCACGGGCAGGGGGGGTGTCTCATAATTCTGTAACTCTCCTTAAATAACTAACTTTTGTTCTCATGTAACCTTTTTTTAGCTCTTTGAAAGAGAATGCAAAGTAGATTCTCACAAAACCAAAGGTGATAACCATGATCTGTGTTGTTTTCCACTTAAAATGCTACCACTTGATCAGAGATTTCAACAAATTAATTTCTTATGCACAGACATGGATTCCACCAGTATATACCCAGACAGCCCTGCTGAGGGCGTAGAGGCAGAATAAGCCATTCAGACTCCTCTAGCACACGAGGAGGGTCAGTGAAACGATGGTAACTGCAGGGCCATCTGTTCCCCTCCGCCCAGCATCCTTCTTCCCAGAACCCCTCTGCTCCCCTCGAAGTCCATGTCATTCGGGGGGGCCAATCTACCCTCTACGTCCAGGGTTGCTATGGTGTTTGGTTCCAGGTGGGTACATGATCCAACCTACCCCCAACAGAGCCAGTGATGACCAGCCCCAGAACATGTGCTGCACCAGTCTGAGAAGGAAAACTTTGTTCCTGAAGTGCATAACTCAGTGGGATGGACGCTGGAAGCAGCTGGCAGCCATTTTGCCACCAGGAGGGAAGACCCAGCCTGAGCAAAAGGCAACCCAGAGGAAAGACAAGGAGACAGGTCACTAAAGGTACTGCCTCTTCATCTGCATCCACACGTTCCTGGCCCCAGTCTACTCCTGAACCTTCCCATTTACAGGAGAGGCTTAAGGCCAACTGTTTTGCTTGGACTTTATTAGCATAGTGGTTTATGGCATCAGTTGGACCACGCCCACCTGATAATCACCCCAGCAGCCAAGAGAACATCTTCCACTGGGGATACAAACACACAGAGCTCCTGTGCAAAGCAGAGAATCACTCTGTGACCCTCTGAGGAGGGTGGAAAGACTGCCAGCTGACCGCCCAGCTGCACCCTATTGCTAACGACTGAAAGCGCCTGAACGAGTATAAAAACCCTAGGCTCTCTCCACATATTAACAACCCAGGATTTAGAACTGTTCAGCAGGCAGATACAAAGGTCTAGGAAAACCACCGGTCAAGTAAGGTTGCAGACTGAAAGCTCTGTCACTGGGTGTAAAGGACAATGACCAGAACACTGAGTTTCGAGTAAGAGTCACACAGATCACCTGATCAATAATTCTCTAATGGAAGGCTTGTGGCCACTCAGCCTGAATCACTTCTCTCCCTTTGAAAGGCATCTTCAAAAGCAGGCAGAACAGCGCTCTAGCTGCGGTCTGCTGGGACCACCCAAGAACAGACCGTGCTCATCGTTCAACTCCATTGGAAAAGACAAGCTCAAGCCCATCACGTAATTTCTCAGGCTCTACCCACCCACTCACTCATTCATTCCACAAGCACCTACGGAATTCCTCCTCTGTGCCTAACACTGCGGACCTCAAATTGTGTACAGACTTGGGAAGACGGAAGAGAGAATACGAGGGCAGGAGGCAGTAGAAGGTGTGAAGCAGCAGGCCTGCGAGGGGCTCGGGTGGGAGCTGAGGATTTTGAACCTCATCCTGGGTGAAGTTGGAAACAATAACGGTTTGAAAGCAGGGAGGTTGCATGTCAGAGTGACATTCTGGCCAGATCACTGAGCTAGCCTCATAGACAGGGATGCTCAATCAAAGGAGAAGAGAGTGGAGCAAAGAGTCTGAGTGGTAAGGCTGTTGCAACAGGGGAGAGAGCTCTCGCTACCCATTGGGCTTCCCGAGGCATGATTCCTAACAATGGCCTCTCTGCTGCCCAGGTGACCCCAACGCCATAAACCCCAAGGCTGGTGTCTATGCTGGAGAAGACGGGCTCCCTGCCTGCAATGCCAGGTTCACCTGACTCAACCTTGTCTGGTCTAAACATGTGCCTATCCCATGCGTGTACTGTGCACAGCAATGACAATTAGCCACTAAGGGACAATCACCCAAGAGCTATAGCCATCCTCGTTTTGCCCATAAACAAAGTACATTTTCCCCTGGTCACAGAAATCATTTCTATTTTCCCCATTTCAGTCTTCAACTCCTGCAAACAATGATAATAAAATTTTTAAAATACTGTTGTCAAACCCCATGCAGTGACAAATGTTGACTCAGGTAATTTTTGAGACTGCCAACCTAATGAGGTCGTTTGTGCATAAAGAAGATTAGGAATAAAAGCCTCATTTGGAGGCACATCCGTAATGGAGCCAGGCAGAAGCCGTAGGACTGCTCTGTGCTGACGAGCTAAAGGAGACCTATTTGCTGTCAGATGGAGAGGTGCCGCTTTAGTGACACACACATTACTTTGCTATCAGCCCTTGCAGCTACCCGCAACCCCTCCACTGCAAGGCACCTTGAGGGTCTTGGCGCTTACCTGCTCTGCAGGTCGGGGCGATGGCCCATGCAGGTGAGGGCGGCACTAGTCTGCACACTGCCGTTATCTATTTCCTCCTGGACCGCCCACTGGTCTTCACTGCTGATTCTGACTGCCATTATCTTCACCCCTGTGGCTGCCTTAATTCTGTTGGGTAGAAAAAATGATAGAAAACACCATTTTAGCTGTAAACAGGTGGTAAAATATGGAGCGCAAACGGATCACCTCAGAACAACTTCAGCTCCCTTCTCTGCTGGGAGAGGCCTGCAGGCCGGCAGCAAACAGCCTTGCCTTACAAACCTACGTGCGGTCACTTTCACGGGCACCCTGGAGTAAGGGTCCACCCCAGCATTTTGCCCGCACATTAATTTTCTGTTTCACTGGTATTATTGGGACCCAGATCACCTTCTGCTTCAGAGAGCCTGGTGTGACAGCAGTGGACAGGTGTTTGTGGGCAGGTGTTGGGGGGCAGGTGTGGGGGTGGCAGGTGTATGTGGGCAGGTGTATGTAGGCAGGTGTGTGGGAGCAGGTGTGGGGGGCAGGAGGGGGGAATGTGTGTGGGGAGGTATGCGTGGGCAGGTCTGTGTGGGCAGGTGTGCATAGTGGGCAGGTGTGCATAGACAAGTGTGCGTGGGCAGATGTGCGTGGGCAGGTGTGTGGGCATCTGGCTTGAGTCTGCAGGGCCCGCTCTTCACAGGGGACAGAAGAGGAGGGCCCTGGGAGGTCCCGGGGGAAGCCCCAAGGAGGCAGCATCTGGGGGCCACGGAGGAGGCCGGGCTGACCACAGGGGCGAGGGAGACGATGGGTACACTTGGTTCTCAGGAGGAAAGCAGGCAGCGCTGGGGGCAGGCCCGGGCGGCCAGGTGCTACCAGCACACTGTGCACAGAACGCAGCTCCCCGAGGAAGACGCCAAGGCAGCGGGTGCTGCGGCCACTGAGGAAAGGCCAGGGGAGGCCGCTCGTTCTCCCCTGCTCCTAGGTGGCGCTGCCTTGCAACACAGGCAGCCTTGTCCCCTCTTGGGCAGCGGTCAGTCCCTTCCCAGAAGAGCCGTGACCCTGCCTGGAGGACAGCCGGGAGGAAAGCTCAGCCCGGAGCCAGCCCACTGCCCCCTGGACTGAAGTTTAAGTCACATCAAAGGGCCAGCTGTGAGCCCTGGGGAAGGGAAGCAGCGCTGCGGGGCCAGTGGCGCTGGGGTCAGGTGGCCTCTGTTTCCGGGGCCCGAGGACAGCGAGAAACGCCCGGGAGGTGCAGGGCACCTTCTTCCTGAGTTAAAGAAAAAGAGTGCCACGTGCAGAAAAGCAGTCCGCAAAGGCGTTAGAGAAGGGCCAGCACAGGGAAGTGCATTAGGACACACGCCCACCACCACCAAGCACATGGAAGCAGGCTCCCACGGGAAATCAGTCAGTCAATCCACACATAACAGCAGGGTCTAAGATGTCAGTCTGAAAGGGTGAAGGACTCATCCCAGGGGTACTGGAACTTATACAAAGGGTTTATCAAAATCGAAATATCAAGACCCAAAGAAGGAAGGAACACAAGGGGATCCAGAAACTTCCATGCAGTGAGTTTTCAGGCAAAGAGGAACTCTCCAGAAACCAGATCCCTAGCTCAGCCCCCTTCCCGGTGGCTGGCTTCAGCAGATATTCCAGGGCCTACCCCTTCCAAAGAGTGGATGACCAAGCTGAGAAAGCACCTACGAACCCTGCGGACAGTGACCTGAACAGGAAGTCACAAATGGACCACCAACCATCTCCACAAGGCCTAAGGCCACAGCGTGACTGATGCCCTCTGTGGATGCTTTTATGATGTTGTGTTTTTTAATTTTTGAATTATTATAATTATTAATGATCATGATCATTATTATTATTAGCAATCCACTCTAGCAAATCTCCTGGTACTCCCCAATAAGCTTCAATATGATGTCTTCATTCAGCACCCGATGGTAAAAAATTCAACAGATGCTTACCCATCAGAATGGGTAAAGTGAAAAGACAGGGAAGCAGATGTGGCTCAAGCAGTTGGGTGGCCACCTATCACATGGGAGGGCCTAGGTTCTGTTCCCGATGCCTCCTCGAGAAGATAAGCAAGACAGTGAGCTGACACAATGGGCTGGCGTGATGAGCTGATGCGACAAGATGATGCAACGAGATGATGCAACAAAGAGACACAATGAGGAAACACAATGAGAGACATCACAAGCAGGAGTGGAGGTAACTAAAGCAATTGGGTGCCTCCCTCCCACATGGGAGATCCCAGGTTCAGTTCCCGGTGCCTCCTAAAATAAAAGAAGACAAGCACACAACTAACAGACACAAGAGAGCAGACAGCAAGCACAAACGAGGCAGGGAAGTAAATAAATAAAATAAATCATTAAAAAAGTAATAAATAAAGTGAAAAGACAGGCAACAGCAAGTGTTGGCATGGATGCAGGGGAACTGGAACCCATATCCTTTGCTGGTCCACGTGTAATTTGGTTCCGTCTCTTTGGAACACTCTTTGGCAGTAACTACCGAACCTGAATTTCCACATCCCCAAAACCCAGGACTTCCACTGCTAGAATAAAGCCAACAGAAGTGCATGCATGTGTTCACCAAAAGATGCATATGAGAACATTCACGGCAGACCTGCCATCTTAGCCCCAAGTGGAAACAGCCACATTGCTCATCAGCACCAGGGCAAAGGGTGGTATTGTCACCGAATGGGATAATATGGAAAATAATGTGAATGGACAGCGCCTCACCACAAGGCAACACGCGTGAATGCTCAAGTATAATGCCGAGGAAAAGAAGCCAGACAGGACAAAGGGCCGCTATATAATTCCTTTAGAGAAAGGCTGACACCGACTAACCTGCGGGGTTGAAGTTAGCACAGTGGCTTCCCTTGGGGGTGGGTGGAGGCTGGAAGGGGCCCAGGGAGGCTTCTGGCTGCTGATTCATGGCGGGCTGCAAGAACTCACAAGGCCATGCTCACCTATGTTCACTTCCCTGCATGTTATACATGCACTTTGTGGTACGGACATGATAGTTCACTAAAAAGTTCAAAACAAGGCCAGCAGACACGACAGGTAGTCAGGGCAGAGCCAGTGGCTCCCAACATGGTGGGAGTTCAGTGGGTGGTCTCAAGGTCACCTTGGACACACATAGGAGTCTTCCAGCCCCTGAGCCTCCACCGCCTCTTGAGGTGTCCAGGCCCACACCTTGGCTCCAAGGGCACAAGAGTGACCTGAAACTTTGAACTTGTCCATGATGGAGGAGGAGCTGCCGGGCAGAGTCTCTGGGCCTAGGTGAATGCCCCTCCTAGTTGGATCAGGGATGGACGACATACTGGCTGCTATAAATAAAGAGAAAGCCGCCTGGCACCAGACCAGCCTCCCCTAGCAGGGCCAGGGACCACAGCATGTCCATCAGTCTCTCCCTCGTGTCTTTCCCAGCTTGGAGCATCCACCACCTGGCTGGAGACAAGAAAACTTGCTGAGAGTGTGCATCTGAATTTTTCTGTATTATACCTAGACCAGCCCCTTTGGAACTAAATAGTCAAAACTACCTGCAGGAGTTTTTGTTTGATGGGTTAAGTCCAGTCATGCACTGTCTGCCTTGGGTGGAGAATGGGGGAGGAAGTGAGCAATTAGAACTCTGAAATCGTTAGTGCTGGGAAACATTTTTCAATCACGTATTATTCACTCAATCCTCCAACGTTTGAGAATTTTTTGAGTGTCAGGTGCTGCACATGAGGCACTTGGAAATACACAGAGGAACATGGCTCATTCTCAAGGGTTTTGGCCACAGATCAGACCAATGGCTTGCCCCCCCCCCCAGGAAGTGTGGGGACACCCACAAATGAAGGTCAGGCAATGGTAGTTAGTGCTGACGAGAGCAGGACCAGGAGCAAGATGCCCGGTCTCAATTTCAGCTACACTATTGATGAGCTGTGAGATCTTGGATAAGTCTCTGAACTTCTGTGACTCAGCTTCCTTGTCTATAAAATGTGGACAATGACAATATCCGTCTATAGTGCTGTTATCATGAAGATTAAATGAACTGATGTATTAAAAGTGCTTAGACGTATGCCTGGAACAAAGAAACTGATCCACCATGAGCTGGATTATTATTATTTTTCTATAAACAAACTACCATTTACTCCCCAGAAGTTATGCCCTCAGAGTCCAACAGGATCCCAGCCACCTTCCCTCCAGACTGGATTTCTCTGACCCTGATCCTTGTTCCCTGACAGAAAAGTCCTTTCACATCCCAAGGAAAGGCAATGTCTCCATTTGCTGTAGTAAATCCGTTTCTTTCATAAAATCTGCTGTAGAGAACATCCAACCCTCAAACCTTTGAGTTCAAACATCATCAACATACACCTGACAAATTCTCAGAAATTTTATGGTGGTTTCAATTATTTAAAAAAAAAAAATCTAATTCTGGTACATGTCTGCCAAAATGTCCACAGGTGGGGCAGGCTCAAATGATGTCCCTAGGTTCCTCAGGTACCTGACCCTGATCCTTTGAGCATTGTCCTCTAACAGTCTCTTCTCTCATGATGACAAGCAGGCTGCAGCAGCTCCAGATCTCACATCCTCATCCACAAAGGAAAAGCAAGACCCCTACTACCACCACCAATAACAGAAATCTTCAGACTAGGGTTCACAAGTTTGAATTAGATTGCGTATTCAAATGTGAACCAATAACTGTGACCTGGTGAGTGGAGTGGTGGGGTAGTGCTGGTGAGTTAAGCCAGTCCCAACAGCCCTCCCTGCACTAAGGGTGAAGGTAGTCTCACCTGAACCACATGAGGGAGGCTAGAAAGCAGTGACCCCTGGAGGGAAAGTCAGCTTAATTCAGAAGGAATGATAGTTAGGTGTCAAAAAGACAAGACTTGTGTTAAATTATTGAGGTTTTTTCCTCTCTCCTAAACACAAGCCCTAAAACTGCTCCTAATTCCCACCCAACTCCTTTCTAATTTTAGATTATATTTGTTAGAACAATTTAAGCCCAGAAAATCCATGTCTTGAATATTCATTAAGTTTTAGAGAAATATTTTTAGGCTTGGTGATATTCTTAGCAATACAATTATTCTAAAACTACAATATCTAAAACCACATGATTAATGATCTCATCCCTTTCTAACATACACATTATACATCTTAACTTGTATTTACATTTCACAGGGCTTCTGTTATACAAATATTTCTTACCCAAATCCTTGAGCCTGTGGGATCACAGAGAGGTAGATAAATTGGCAGAATACAAAAATATGCATAGATGATCTGACCCCTCAAGGTATCAGCCCCCCTGGCACACGCCCCTCGGGGAGCAGCAGCCCCTCTCCCCACCCGCCACCTCCCCATGCCGCCATCTTGGTCATCTGGCTCTGCTGATTGTCAGCTGAAAATACAATGCAAATGCCATGCAAATCTGCTGCAAAGTGAAATTGCAAAACTTGTCACACTGGAGGGCTGCCGAATGCCAGCAGAGTGATGACAAGGAGAATACAGCTGGGGTCTACCAATCATCTCTCAACAGATATTTGTTGACAGTTAACAAGTGAGGAAGAGAAAATGAACAAGGATGAGAGGTGCTTCAAAAGACAGCAATTTGAATAGCAAAGCAGAGTGAAACTCCTGGGAAAACTGAGGAAGTCCTCAAATATTTTTGCTAAATTGATCCTTTTGTGATCCTACTAGCAATTTCAAACAGGAAATGAAAAGTGCAGTGTTGTGTGGTTGTATGAACTTGTAGGAAAAATAACAACAGCTTATCAGCATGCGATGCAGTCTTCGCCCTGAGCGGCACAGAGTGGCAATTACTGAACCTAAGTTTTGTTTAATATAAGCAAAAATAAACTTATCCTCATAATCTTATTTCATTTTTCAGGGGAGAAAAAAATCCCAATCAAGTTTTTCTTTCTCGCTATTTTCTATGAAATGTTTGGTGCCCATTTTAATTGGCCAATTACTCTGGGGTTGAAGAACTCCCCAATAACACGCATGCATGTAACTTTGAACAGCAAAGCTCATAAAAATGTGTATTTTGGGTGTGTGGAAACCTTCTGTATTGGTGGGGATAGAACACTGACACCCTCGTGGCTCCTAAAATGTCCCTCTCTGCCTCTAAACCTTGGCACTTGCTGCTCCCTCTGCCTGGGACATTCTCCCCCAACGCCCACGTGACCTGCTCTCTCACATCCTTCAGGTTTTGCACAAATGTCACCTTCTCAGTGAGGCCTGCATAGGCCAGCCTATCTCAGACGGCAAGTGCCTCCCAGCCTCAACACACTCTGTCCCTAGTTCCCTGCTTTTGCCTCGCTCATGCGCTCTTTTCCCACTCGGAGAGAGCAGGGATTTCTATAGGCTTCGTTTCCCGCTGTATCCAGGGTGCTGAGACCCACCCCTGGCCACTGGGAGGAGCTTAAAAAGGATTGCTGGAACAAAGGATCTCCATCTAAGGTGTCATCTGTCTCTGAACACTCCATGACGTTGTGCAGTAAGGGGCAGCGCCCAAAACTGCCGAGGGCAGGGGAGGGAGTAAGGCACGGGAACCCCACTGGCCTGTGGCTCTCAAACTTTGAGCACATCAGAATCACCTGTGTGGCTTGTCATTCTACAGACTCTGGACCCAACCTCGGCAGATCTGAGGTGGGACCCAACAGTGCCTTTGCAAAGCAGCTGCCGCTGGAGTCAGGTGGGCCCTCATGGGCCCTGGAACACTCTTTGGGCAACACCATTTGGGATGTTTCAGCTGGTCATGTCTGTGAAGGAGAGAAATGCCGGCATCTGGCGTTCCACGAGCTTTCTGGGATAAGCCCAGGCCTGGGCACTGGAGCACTTTGCAGGGGTGGGGGGAGAGGGGATAAAGGAGAACTGTAAAGACACTTTGAATTTGGAGTCTCCCGCACATCATTTTCTCTGTGATAAATTAACCACGGGGAGAGATGCGGCCACCACCCACCAGGCAACCAGAGGCTGGAGATGGGCAGGTTGTGCTGAGAGCCCGTTTCAAACTGAGATTCAAACTTGAAAGGATTCCAAGGCAGGGAAAGAGTCCAGGGAAGCAAGCGAGGCAGGAGCTCAGCACGCCGGACCTGCCTGGACGGCCACGGAGCACTCAGGGCCACACTCTTCACTCTGGCTGCGGGTTTCCTCTTCTCTGCTTGGCTGAACCCTGCACTTTGAGGATGTATCGTTTGCTCTCTGAGTCAGGAAGAGAACAGGAGGCATCTGGAAAGACAGACATGCAAGCAGGGCTGGGAAAGCACGTCCACTGGAAAAGAAGTGTGAGAAGGCACGGATCTGAGCTACGAGAATAGGAACACGCGGAGGGGATTCTTTATGCAGGTGAGAACTTCCCCAAAGCAACACATGCTGACTTCTGTGAGGCTATTTCCCTTCTCTTGCCTTATGGCTTCACTTAATTTTTCATCCAAGAAAGTCAAACATTCAGCAAAATATGTGTATAGCTTTTGACAAATCAGAAATTTAGCACTTTTCCAAGCAAAAGAATTGTTTTGATTCTTTCAGTATTTCAAGCAGAACAGCTGCCTTGATTTTGTTGTTTTAGTGTTTGCTTTTCCTCCTGGGAGACAGCTGGATATCAGCAAGCAGGAAAGGCAATTTGGAAAGCACTGGGGTCCCTCCAAAGCAAAAGGGAACGACAGTAAGAATGCTGGTCCCAGAGATTTCTACTGTAATTGTCGACGTTTCTCCTTCACCCCAGCCCAGGCACCTCTGAGAATGGAAACACCAGGGGTCTGCATCTGCGGGGAGCTCTGTCCAGCCTGTGAAGCTGATTTGGTGTCCACCAAACAGACTGTCATGATGCCACTTCCCCCCCACAGGATGCTCCTACACAGCAGTAGCAGCTTCCCTGGCGGCAGCTCCCCAGGCGCGTGGCCAATCCCGCATTGCAATGCCTTCCGCAGTCCATCTATTAGGGCAGGTCCACCCCAGCACTTCCTGTTACAGCTCCCCTATCGACACAAGCATCTTCAAATATGCTTCATCCCCAGGACTGAGTAAAGCAGACAAACTCGCTATCGTCGAGGAAGTTACACTCTAGCAGGGAGAGACAGCCCGCAAACGATATGATATAAGGTTTCGGGTGAGGCTAAGCCCTGGGAAGGGACATGAAGAAGAGAAAGGGACAGAGGCAGAGGGTTGGTGTCTGTCTCCTCTCTGCGAACACCACGAAGGCACAGGCCGCATCCGTTCTCATCCCCCAGGTATCTCCAGTCCGATTCAGTCCCTACACATTCCAGACACTGTAATGCTTCCTAGAGTTTGAGAGAAACGCTGGCTCAACTTTAGCACATGTCTCTCCTTTGACAAGCCAGTAGGTGTCATGCGATGCTCGGCCCCACTCATGGGTAAGCTGCACATGAGAAAGGCCATGTCTGGCTGTTCCTCATTGGATGAGGGCTTGTGCAGTGGCCGGCACATGGAGTGGTGGCTTAATAAGCATTTATCGTGGTTGTCTACAAATCCAGGTTCTTGGATACAAGCAACAAAGTATCTCTGGCTTTCCATGAGCAAAAGAAAATTGGCTGGAAGGATTAAGGGAGCTCAAAGATTCATCAGGAGACAAGAAGGCCACGCTTTGAGAAGGGACAAGAACAAAACACTGTCACAGCAGCTGGATGGCTCGCAGGACCCCCTGGGCTACCAGGGTGCAGCGGGAGCACTCCTCCTTGAATTCAGCAGCCCGGAGTGATCATCTGCCTCATCTGCTGACCAGCTGTGTGACCTCAAAAGGTGTTGGCCCTCTCTGTGCTGCTACATCTCCATCTGCAAAAGAAGGATCCCACTTTTCCTGCCCACCCCACAAGATTGTGTTTAGGACCAAAGGTGATCATATTGGAAGATCTGTATAAGCTAAAAATTACTAAAATGGAAGAATTTTTCTTCAATACAAAAAAAGGCAGAAAAGATGATAGAGATGAGGGTATGGCAAAAGGTTTTGCCCTGCTGGAGCACCGGGTACCTGTAGGGATAGCAGAGGGCCCGAGAAGGTGGAGAAGAACCAGGGAAGGTGGAGCTAGAGGGGCAGACGGAGCTGAAATGACACCCTGAGAGGGCAGAGTCTCTTCCTTAACAAAGGGAGGTGAGTCATTGGTTCAACGGATATTTACTGAGTACCTACTGTGCTCCAAACCCTCTTTTGAACACTGGAAATCCAGCACTGAGCAAAGTCCATGTTCCCGTGGAGCTCCCCTCACAGATGACAAACAAGCAAATGCAGAATATATTTAATGCTCCATGATAAATGAGCTCTGGGACAGATGTTTTTGTCAGTAAGATTAAGCCAAAAAAAGGGGTGGGGGGAATATGAATGAGCGATTGATTGTCCTCCATTTCCTGGAAGAAATTTAAAAGCCAATTGCTCTGTGATTAAGTACATTTTAAGCATGATGACTGTCAATTGGATACCCTGAAACATGCACCATTTTTAATGCATCATCAAAGCTGTCTTTTGTTGACATCACTTCAGCAGAAGCCGCATGAATGGCTCGCAGAAATCTAGGACAAGCTCTCCTACAGCCCATCTCCAGGGAAGACAGACGGGCTCTCTCATGCTCTCTCCCTGCCCCAGCACTAAGCTAAGGAAGACCACAACTCTGTCTTGGCACCAGATTTCTAAAACCAGCCATAAACGGGTAGCTCCAGCCTAGAGCATGTCTTGGCCAGAGCACCAGTCCCTGCCAGTGTGGTGGATAAACACCAGGGTGGTCCCTGAGGATCCCCCCTCCTGCGAGCATGCCTTTGTGTGACCTCTTCCACTTGAGCATGGGCGGGCCCGTGATGCACTTGTCACCAATAGAATGTGGCAAAGATGATGGGATGTCACTCCCGTGATCACACTGCATGTTCTAAGACTCCATCTTGGTAGCGGGCTTGCTGTAGAGACGCACTCCCCAGCTGGCTTTGAAGAAGTACCCACGTGGCAAGAAGCTGAGGGTGCCCCTGGGAGCTGAAGGCAGCCTCCAGCCAAGAGTGAGCAGAAGGCTGGAGCTGTGAGTTCTACAACCAAAAGGAAACGAATTCTGCCGACAACCAAGGGAGCCAGAGAGAGGATCCCTCCCCAGCTGAGCCTCCAGAGGAGACTGCAGCTTGCGCAGCACCTTGGCTGCAGCCTGGTGAGACCCTAAGCAGAAGGCCCAGCTTAGATGGCCCAGACTCCTGCCCCACAGAAACCATGAGATAATAAATGGTTGTTCTTTTGAGACATTAGGTTTGTGGTGCTACTGCTGTGCAGCAATAGGTAACTAATACACCATGTTTTAAGACTTTTGGTGGCCAAAACTTGAAGGTCAGGCAATTTCACGTGAAAATGCAGATTCCTTATTTCTTCTGAAAAAACATAAAGTGTGACCAAACAGGGCTCACATACCCGCCCGGTAACAAGCGGGCCGAGCTGA
The DNA here is from genome assembly GCA_029593785.1 of Cabassous unicinctus. Classification (NCBI taxonomy): domain Eukaryota; kingdom Metazoa; phylum Chordata; class Mammalia; order Cingulata; family Chlamyphoridae; genus Cabassous; species Cabassous unicinctus. Next base: position 18,051 of record JAQZBX010009032.1, on the reverse strand, counting down.
GCAGGGCATGTGCTCTCTGGTTCACACAGTCCCAGCACTCCCTACTGCCTCCCTGACACTGAAGCTAAGTGTCACTTGCTACCTGTCAATGAATTTGCTGTATGTTTTTTCTCTGAGTTATTAGAAGGAAATGAAAAGACTTCTTGTCAACCGTTTTCTCACATTCAGACTTCCTTGCTCATTTATGTAACCAGCCTGTTCCCTGTAGTCCAGTGGCTCTCAATGAAAGTGATACTGACCCCCTAGAACACATGTGAAAATGGGTAGGGGCATTTGGTCTTGCTCAGTGACCAGGGGAGGGGGCATTGCTGGTATTTGGAGAATTAGGGCCAAGGATGCTAAAGGATGCACAGAACAGTCTTGCCTCACTGCAAATGCCAGTAGTTGCCCAATATCTGAGCTTTTCAGCCTTTGTTTGGACAATGTCCACCCCCACCACCAGCCCCCAGCACAAATGCCAGTGGTCACCTTTCCCCCAACAAACCGGGCCCCAGGATGAGCTGCAGGCACCCGCTCCCTGGTCTGCCCTTGCTCCCGTGGCTGGGGCACTCGCTCATCTTCCACCACTAGTGAGCAGAACAAGAACCACCCTTCCCACAAGCGCTGTACATTCTGTGTCGCTATCATGAAATCAACGCCTGCCGCAGTTTCAAGTCCCTTAGGTTTCGCCTTCAGGAATGTGGTCTGTGCTTGCACTTCATTTCTTTCCAAGCATTGGCTCCCACCACAAAAATCAGTCCACCCTCAGACAACATTTAAACAGTTGACATGGGCAAAGACTACCCCAAGGCAGAAAGCCTTCTCCTCTGTGGTTCCCAGCCATGGCCTCTGAGAGTTGTGCTCCACACAGTGAAGTTAACAACTGCAAAACTGGTAAACACACACACACACACACACACACTCCACACTGTAACCAGCACTTGGGGGGGCGCAGGGTGGTTGATATTTTCTAGGGGCCCATTACATGGCTTCTTGTGATTCAATTAGTAAGGCAATATTGTTTTCTGGGACCCTGGGATTAGTAAATGTAGAGTAATTAAGAACCAGAAATGCTTTTGAGATGGGAGGGGTTTGAAAAGAAAATACAGTCTCAGGGATTGGACATTCAAAATGTGGCTAGGGGAGCATTTGACTTAATTTAAGGTCCATTCTCAGAGTATCTACTACATGTCAGGCATTAGCCACTGTATACAGAGAAAAGGGCAGTCCTAGGAGACAGGTAGACAGAAAAGTGTAGAAGACCACAGACTTTGAAGCTGCATACCTGGCTTGAAATCTGGGATCCAGCTGCATGACCTTGGAAAAATCCCTTCACCTTGTTGTGCCTCAGTTTCCTCATCTGGAAAATGCGGACTATTTATAATAGTACCTACTTTACAAAGTTATTGAAAGAATTAAATGGAGACAGTATACACTAGGTGCTTAGAAGAAAACGTGGCATATAGTAAACACTAAATAGTGTCCCTATGACCGTTGTGGGGGCAGGTGAGTCCATGCGCAGACCCATTCATAAAAACCCCCACCCCTAAGTGCTGACATTCCTAAGAATCATCATCCCTCAGTGCTGAATGCTTCAGTGACAGGCTGAGAACTGGAGCACAGCTATTGGTAAGCCATCCAACAAGGCCCCAACCCGACTGATCCCACACACATAAGGCCAGGAAGCCTAGTGGAGCCCACCCAGCATCCAACCCCTTCTCCTGGGGCAGCACCCGGATTTCCTTTTCCTGAGCCACCGCCCATGCTCGGTCCAGAAGCTCAGGCTGGGCGGACCCCACCCTCAGCTTCAGAGATTGGTGTGTGTGTGGCCAATCAAAGCACTCCATCCCCTGGACACAGTGATTGGTTCGAGGAAGAACCATCTGACCAAACCAAGCCGACTGGAATAGCCCATCCCCTGGTCACTGCTGACTGGCTCACAAATAGGCCTGTGACCCAGGATTGGTTGTGGAGAGCTGGGCCCAAATTTTCGTCCACTATATGGAGTTCACCACCTGCCTGAGAACGAAACCAGCCAGGAAAGCAGAGGCAATGGGCAAAGAGATGGCTTCCTGGCCACGCTGTCCAAGCATCCAGATCCAGCCAGGCCTGAAGCTACCCTGGAACTTCTCAGGGACATGAGCTAAAAAATTTCCCTTAAGCCATTTTGAGTTGGATTCCTTCCATTTGCAATTGAAAGTACACACAAAAAACAACAACAACAGGCAGCCTGACATTTCTACCACTCAGAGGACCAGATAAAATCCTCCCAAAGTTCACAGAAGACACATAGGCAAAGTTACCCTCTGTAACCTAAGCGGAAGAGAACAGAAGTGCTAAGGACGCCCAACCCTTTTCCTTTTCAATATTTCAACAGTCCTGTGAGCAGAGAGCCAATATTAAATCAGAGATCCTCTCCCTTCCTTACATCCATCACCTCAGTAATAAATATTAATAAACAAAGCTAAGGTATAAAAATTCAACTCACAACTCAAAAATAATCTGACCTTTTATGAAATTAAATTCATTTTTCATCGAACTTGCTATTTATAAAATGTCTGATGATATAAACTTGCAAATGTCTAATAAAGAATCATTTCATCACAAAAATTTAAAGCATTTTATGAGCCACGGTGATTTTTTTTCATCTCTTCCTCCCCTGCACAGACTCAACCAAGGGTTCAAACTGGTATCGTGGGTATTCCCTGTCCATGAAGACTCAGTGACCTGGGAATGCACAGTTCCCAAGAAACATAAAATCAATATTCACAAGTTCATTGGCTATTTCTATTCTCTTGGGCCTCAAAGTTATTTTTGCAACACAGAACATTCTTTTAGTTCCAGATTCAAAGCTAAAGGAATACTTAAAATCGCCTCTTAAGAGTATAACAAGCACTGCTGATTTATAAATGTAATTGTGGATGAAAGGGGTAGTCTAGGGAGGTTAATATTAATCGAAAGACAGCTAGAGGATAATTTAGGGACTGTAAACAGTGATTTTGGTGGTAGATGAGGACTGTGGTTAATAATATAAAACAAGAATGTTTTTCTACTACACAGTGTTAAGAATATGGTGACATGGTGAAACACGGGGGAAATACAAGTAATGTAACAGACTATAGGTCAGTGATATTGTACTATTTTTATATTAGCAAAGGCAAAGAAGGTACTATATCAATGCTAAAGGTAAAAAAAGAATATGGGGTTTAGTTTTATGAGATAGGAATATGATAAAGCATTTTTTTCTTCATTTTCTTCATTAACAAGGAGACCTTGGTCATGTCATTTAACCAATCCGAGCTCATTTATAAATCTGAACATGGGAGAAACAATTGAATTTGTTTTTAGGACTAAATGAGATAAATGTGCCTGAACAAAAATTTTTAGAATAATGCTTTCATAACTTGTTAAGCTACCTTTTGCCTGTTATTTTATTTTTTGAAGTTGAAATAAAGTTTACTTTAAAAAATCACCTCTTAGATGTCTCAAAGGAAAACCAAGCTCAATGTGTTTAAAACTGAACAAGATCATCCCACCAAAGAACAAAAACAAAACCACCCTCCCTCCCTTGTCCTCTCTGAGAAAGGACCACCATCCACCATGCTGCTCAAGCCAGAAACCGGGGGATCAACTTTGACACCCCCTTCCTGTCCCTGCCCTTCACATCAAGTCAATCAGCAAGTCCTGCCCATCTGACTTCCTAAACGCATTGCAAACCCTCTTCTCTCCACCCCTACCACCCTCCTCACCGGCATCCCTGCAGAAAGCACCCTACAACCACTGCTCCAAGCCACACAGCAGCCACAGTGCTCCTCCCTGGCCCCTGAGCTGTCACTTCCAGGCCTCAAGTTAATGATGGGCCACCCCCATCATTAAGAAAATTCCCAAATCCCACAGGGTCCTGCACGGTCTGGCCTGTGACCCAGAGACCATGAAGCAGAGAGTCAGTACAGCTTGATGGTTGACAGCAGGGACTCTGGAACAGACCACCTGGGCAAATCCTGGGTCTACCATCCAACTGGCCTCTCCGAGCCTCAGTTTGCTCATCTGTGAAATGGACTAACGGTAGCCTTCTCATTGCTTTCAAAGGAGGATAGAATTTTAATGTATGAAAAAAGCGTGCAGGCAGTGGGTGTGATTTAATTACCTCTCCAGGCTCACGGCTCCCGTTTGCCCCACAGATCCATTATCTAGACTTCTCGGCCCTCCCTTAGCTCCCAGAGGCTGCCAGCTATGAACGGCCTCACCAGTTTCACTTGGCCCCTCTGCGCCTTCCAGCAGGAGAGCAGATGGCAAGAGGAGAGAGGCCACGGTCTCTGTACCCCGCTGCTCCCTGCTTGCAACACGTGGCTGAGCTCCTCTCCCTGTGAGCATCCCTGGCCCTCACCGGGTTCCTGCACGTCCCCTCTCCGCCCTCGCCGCCACAGGCCAGGGACGTAACTGCTGCCACTGCTGCTGGCCCCCGGTGCCTCTCCACCCCTGGCTGGCGCTCTTGGCCCTGCCCTCACCAAGGGAGAAAGCCCCTTCCTCAAATCCTCGGTGGGGTATGCCAGCTCTTTCCTGCCTGGGCCCCGCCTGGCATGAGGCGTCTGCAGGCACTGTTCCCTCTGCCTCCAACACTCTCCCCTCACCCTGCCCTCGACTCCCTGGGTCATTCCTAAATCCCTTCAAGCCTCACATTAACCGTCACTTCCTCAGGGAAGCCTGGCCAGGGCACGGGACTGGTTCGCTTGCGCTATCAGGTCCCTCTGGGTTCCCTTCCCGGCACTTACCACAAGCATTAGACAGAAATGATGGACGTCCGATTTCTATGTAGGTTACGCTCACCCCAGCCCGTGAGGGCCGGAACAACAGTGACCACACCCTGCTGGGCTTTACTACACCCGCCCCCGCACCCATCACACAAGCTTTTGTACATACTTGGTGCTCAACAAACATTTGCCCAGTTAATCAAATGGCTTGAATGGATCAATCCCATGCAGTGGGTCCCTGCGTTTAAATGGCCAGGCTCTAATCCAACACAGGAGGAAACAGAGCAAAGCTGGCGTGGAAGGCAAAGCCACTTCTCTTTCTCAGCTCAGGAGCACGCTTTTGGAAGACGCTTTTGCCTGCCATCTCGCTGTTGCTCAGATGGCCGCTGATCACGCCGTGCTCTCCTGTCCCATCAGGCGCCAGCGCCTGCACGGTGAAGGCAGACACAGAGGGGAGGCTGGAAGGCGGGAGGCCGGAAGCCTCAGCGGATGGTGAGGGCCCCAGGGATGAAGCCGGAACCCTGGCCCTGGTCTCCCAGCAGCAAAAGCAGGAGCGGCTCCTCACACCCAGCCAGCCGCTGACTGCTGTCCAGGTGCTCTCTCACAGACCGCCTCAGTCGCTCCTGGTGAAAACGTGTGAAGCCACTCCTGAGAAACTGCCACTGCCCACGGTCACACAAGCGGGTGGACACAGAAGCAGGGCCAGATCCTTGGGGCCACGGGTCCCAGCCCACGGTTCTCCCAGGAGGAGGCGAGCAGGGATGTGCTTTGCATCCTCTTGGCTGGCTAAGCTCTGGCTTCTCGGGTACTCCAAGCCTCTCCCGGCAGAGGAAAGAGCCCAGAGAAGCAGAGCCACACAGGGCTCAAGGACCCAGGTGGGTTCAGAGCCCAGTTTTGCCACTTTCTACCTGTGTGGCCTGAAGCTGGCTCCTTTAGACTTGGAGAGCCTCAGGTTCCTCATCTGTAAAATGGGCTTATAGGGGCCACTTGAACGGTAGACTTGAGTAGGAAATGAGTGACTGTATGCAAACCGCCCAGCAGACCTGACCGAGCGTGTGCCGAGCACACGACGTACGTTACCTGCTCTGACCACCTTCTACCCGTGACCAACCTGAACCCCTCCCCAAGACTGGCAGCAGCCCTAGGGGAGGCAGAAGGCTTGCTCCACTCTGCAACCCCACTCCTGCCACGGTCGAAGAGAAAAGCATGGAGTGGCATGGGCTCGCCGTCCACATACCTGAGAAAGAACATCACCTTTAGTTTCTAAAACCCAGGTTAATTTTTATCCTGAGCCCTATCCAGCAAGGCTGGCTGCTTTAAGGATGAAGGAAGAGCAGAGTGCTCTGCGCTCCGTGTGTGGAGGGGAAGCTCTGGGACTTCCTTCCCCACTGCACGGGTTGCCCCTGGGGCTCCCCCAGAAGGAGCAGGCATCTCTGCTGCTCCTCTGCCAGGCTCGGGGTGAGGAAACCATCTCAGAACCATGGTTTCAACTCAAGTTCCTCCAGGAACTGGGCAGGGAATAGAAGGACAAGTAGGTGGGCAGGTAGAGACCATGGCAAAGTGGCCACAAACTCACACGCCCCAGCGTAAGGGGATGCCCGCGAGCAGCCTCTGCCTGCCACTTAGAAGAGAAAGGGCCCTCTGGTAAGGTCGTCTCCCATTTGTGGAGTGCCGCCTCATTCGCCGCCAGGACTGCACACCCTCCTAACTGCTGCGAATCCGCAGCTACTCCGCGGGAGGCCTTCTCTGGGCCACTCCTGCGCTCACCACCCCAACGACTCTCCTGCAGAACAGGTTTCTTGTTGCTGTTCATTTATTCAGCCCAGGCACACAATCCCCCAAGTCCAAACTTTGACGCAGTAAACTTCAAGTAATAAAAATAAGATATATACACATATACACACACTATTCTTTACAAATCCCTATTTTAACTCGACTATGAAAAAAATTACTCAGTGCAAATACTACAGCAGAAAACGAGGAAGGATAATGTATTGGTTACCTGTTGCTGCATAACAAATTACCCCCAAACTTAGGTGCCCAAAACATTTATTCTCTTTAAGTTTCTGGGAGTAAAGAATTTGAGAGCCTGTTAGCTGGATGGTTGTGGCTCAGGGCCTCTCATGAGTTTGCAGTCAAGACAAGCAGCAGACTTCTGAAGGCTGAGCTAGACTGGATCCACTTCCAAGGTGACCCGCTCTTGTGGGTGCTGACAGGAGGCCTCAGCTCCTTGTCACGTGGGCCTCTCCATAAGGCTGCATGGGTGACTCCCAATGTGGCCGCCGGCTTCCATCACAGTGAGTGACTCCGGAGAGAAAGAGGAAGAGGCTTGTGGCATCTATGACTTTGCATGTTCTCCCCCAACCCTTCCAGTTCTTTCCCCCTCCAGTCACAGGAACATTCCATTTCTAAATAGTTAAAAGGCAATCCTCGGGAAATGATTGTTTCCTAACTCATGATTGATCACAAGCCAGGACTCAAACCCAGGCCAATTCTAGAGCTATGGGGAAAAGCAGGGAGAGAGACCTACGTTGGATTGTGGAAGGAGGGAGGGGAGAGGGGGACGGATGGAGGGAAGGAAGAGAGGGAGGCAGGGAAGGAGGACAATTTGCGACTTCTCTGTCCATCCTGTCTAAAATTATTTGTTTACTTATTTATTGTCTATATCTTGAGGACTTTTATGTGTTGTTCCTAGCTGGATGTTCAACACCAAGTTAAAACAAAGGAAACACACGCATGAGAAAAATACCTACACCATCCATCTGTGTGTGTGTTTGGGTGTGAAGGAGATATGGAAGGAGGTGCTCCAAATGTTGGCAGGGAAGGCAGAAGGGGCGTGAGCAGATGGGTGGAGGCCAGAGTGAGAGAGATTACTGGCTTTTCCCTGGGCAATTTCTGTACTGTTCGCCTTACTGTAATCTGAAGAGGAACATCAATGAAATTCAACATGCGTAAATGCAAAGGATGCTACAGGGGTGCTGAGAGCCAGAACTCCTTTTCCAGGTGTCCAGGATGGTCTTCCTGGGCAGGAGCCGGGGGTGGACAGGGAAGGCAAGCAGCCCATCCTGTTGTCTACTCCAGGCATACAGTGGTGGGTGCCAGGAGCGCTGCCTGAAGGAGACTTGGGCCACCTCTGGGGCTCAGCAGGGAAGACCTCTGAGACCGATTAGCTGTGTGTGCCATGGGCTGGCAGCAGGGAGGGCAGTTTTGTACCAGATATTTCCTATCCCTAGCCTGGAGTGTTTCCTGGGAAGTCTTCCAACCATCACTCAATGTTCTAGACATGAGTGACCAACTCAAATCATGCCCCAGGCCCAAGGAAGTTGATAAGCAAACCACATTGGGCAACTGGTTTTCACATTTCCAAATGCCTCTGGAAAAGGAGGTAAAACAGCCTCCCCTGTGACCAAATCCTGTGCCATGCAACCTCACTGCCTCAAGTGTAATTAACATCTGTGCTGCACCACCCACCTCGCAGAGCACAGAGGGCAAACCAGGAGTCAGTGGAGCAGGGTGTGAAGGGAGCCCCCTTCTAGCCATAGGCTCTGGCCATTCCACAACAGTCCCTACCCCAAAAGGTTTTTCCTTCTTTGAAGTTCCACAGTATTCACTCTCTATTAACCTCAGTATCCAGAATTCCATCATATACTGCCTTACGCTATTGGTTAAGGATGGATGGATGAATGGATAGATGGATGGATAACAGATACACAAACAGACACATGGACAGACTAACACACTGTTTCCCCATCTTGGTGGCAAGCTTCTTACAAGTCATTCATTTATGAGTACACTTCCAATCTCCTACTTGGAGGCTTGCACAGCAGCTGTTCAATAAAGACTACCTGTAACAGTGCTGAGGATATTCACAAACTGGGATTCCGAATCTCAAAAGCTCTGTCTGATGCTGCAGCCATCAGAGGTAATCAATGCAGCTTTTCAACCTGCAGGAAGACAGAAGACACTGCTGGCTTAGACCAGTGGCAGTGAGCAGGGGTCCCGGTCTATGTGAGGTCGTGCAAAAGGTCAAGGAGACCAAGCTCCAGCTAACAGTGCCTTGCTTGGCCTTTCTGTCCTCTGCACACAGGCCAGAAGCCTGTTTTTTAATTAACGATCAACCAGAGAACCCATCTGAGTACTTGTGTTCAAGATTCAAGTATTTGTAGCTGTGTTTGTGGAAAAGCTCCAAAGTAATAGAGACTTGAAACATGAGTTGCAAAAACTTCTTAATCCTCCTTTCACAAGAAAGACTTCCTCTGCAATGGGTAACTAATGAACAAAACAGAAGGAGAGACTTTCTCTCTGGGTCACATAAAGTCATGGATAACGCAGTCGGGATGTTGAGAACAGTCTTTCTTAGGCAACACATCCCCTGAGCCTGTGAACTTCAGACTCCGTAACTGTATGTCATCTCCTTGGAAGCCCAGTCTTCAGGGACAGACAGTAAAATATTACACATTGGATCAGCTGGGGTTCTCCAGAACATAAGAACCAACAGGATATTCTCAATGTATAGATGATATGGATGATATTGATGATATAGAGGGATGGATGGATGGATGGATAGATAGCTATAGATGACTGGCTGATAGATTGAGAAAAAGAGAAATTTATTTTAAAGAATTGGCTTGTGCAATTGTGGAGGCTGGCAAGTCTAAATATGAAGCGTAGGCCAGCAGGCTGGAAACTCAGGAACCATTTTTTCTTCAGTTTGTCCTTAAGGCTTTCAACTGATAGGATGAGGCCAACTCACCTTTTTGAGGGCAATCTCCTTTACTTAGTCAACTGATTGTAGATGTTAGCCACATCTACCCAATACTTTCACAGCAACATGCAGATCAGTGTTTAATTACACAGCTGGGGACTAAGGCCTGGTTGACACACAAGACGAAGCATCACACACATCCAGAGGAATGTAAGTCAAAGAACTCTAGGACTTAGAAAGCTAGTTTCAGACGCAGCTTGAGGTTTATATCAAACTTGACTGACAGTTCACTGTGTGGTATTAGCCAAACCGCTGCACTTCTCTGTGTGACACCAAAACAGCTTCATGAAAACTCAATAACGTTGGATGCAGGAAAAACCGCCATCTTTCTGTTCCCCCAAAAAGCCAAGCTCCCATACCTCGGAGCCTTTCTCTTGCTGCTCCCCCTGCTGTCCCCCGCAGCACTCTCCTTATGCCTATTTCCCTCATTCGGGCTATTCCCTCATTTCTGTGCCTGGCCTTGTTTCTATAGGTATCTGAAAACGCAGCAAGCATTTTCATAGAGAACAAAACGCAACAAACCATCAACTAAAGAACAAATTGCGAAAGCAAGCAGAACCCACTAATTTGCTCTTCTGTGCCGGGCATTTCTTTCATTGGCTGCATTGCTACAAAATCCCCCTCAACATCCCACTCCCCAACTCAAAACAGAGCAGCCCCGTCGCTGGCCCGTTCCAGCCCACACGTGCCAGGGCGTGCCTTCTCCTCACCAGCTTCTGGCCTTGCCTCGGTCCCAAGTGGCTCCATCTGGAATCTTCACTCCGTTCATGACAAACAAGTGCTCCAGTGAAGACAGGCCCCGAGGAAACGGAAACATCAAGCTGTCTCTGTGCCTCCCCCAGAAGAGGTTAGCTTCAGGAGAGGAGAGCGTTGCATTCCTCCCCACTTTACAACCCATGCGACAACACGGCCTGGCACATAGAAGACTCTCAGATATGTGTCTGATCATTACACTAACAGCTCTCCCACAAGCAAAGCGTTCTATGAAACTGATCCACTTCCCATGGGTTAAGTGAAAAACGTGCTACTAAGACTCCGACATTCACTGGCACCTCCTTTAGATCAATGGGCCATACTTCCTTTAGTTGCCAAGCCTACTATAAAATACAGGGAAGCGACAATAACAAAGCTCTTGTTCCCTGGAAAACTGTAGCTTGAGTTACATTAGATCTGCACCCAGCACACATTTTATCATCATCCATTCTCATGTGACCTGGGATGCTCTGGTTCCATCACTCAAAAAGCTGTCTCTGGCCAGAAAGCCCGAGGTGTATCAACCTCCTCCAATAAGAGGGTCCGCCAGGCAGCCTCGAGCCGCCAAACCCCTGCCCCGTGGAGGATCTGCTGGGGCTCCCCCTGCAAGCCCAGGGGCAGATAGAAAGGGCTGGGTCCCCTCCACGCTGGATAGCAAATTCCCAAGAGGCCTCACACAGTTTTGACCCATCACCTGTTATCAGGAAGGAATGGAGATAAGTAAAAGACCAAGTTTCCATCTCACCTGATTTTAAAATGCTTGTGGCAAATAATTCAATTTCTTAAATCCACAAAACTAGATTTTTTTAAATTAAAAAATCGGGTAGACAGCAATGTTCCCAGGATGCGGGACAGACACCTCTATCACTGAGGGTGCAGGGAAGATTTTAAGTGGTATGACATACATTTAACATTATTGAGACAAAAAGCGACAGCTTTTTATCTTTTTCCATCCTTTTACTTAAACCAGGTAGAAAGTTGCATGTGGGTACCAGAGTCTTTAATCCTCTCTCTCGCTTGCAAATCTCCCCTTTGAACAGAAAGAACTAATAGGCCTCACAATCGAGCCACTCGAGAGCCTTCAACTATCCAGCATGCGTGGAATAGCAATGGTTTTGTGTCTATTTATTACAGTTACCTTCTATTTATGGCAAGTGACACTGGTTTTCCATTTTCAGAAGTGATAAAAAAGTTCCTGTTTTAGATGAATGTACTTGAGTTGATTTAAAGAATTTATGAATTGAACAGTAGTTCTGGTGATGTGTACTGGGGTGGTGGCGGGGGCGGGTGAAATCTTTTGGGAAAGAGCCCAGTCCCTGAGGAAGAGGGGTTTGGGTGGAACACCCATGTTTATGTGTAGCAGAAAAAAATAAAACTAGAAAATCAAGAGATTCTGATGCCTCCCTCAAAAGGAGAGATATAAAATTTTCTTTTAAGATAGATATATTGCAAAACATGTGTTTCAATTGAAATGAAAAAGAAATGAATTGAAAATGGAAAAAGAGTTGGAGTGGTGTGCAGTGACTGGAAAATCCATGAAGGACTGAACGGGAAATGCCACCTGCAGGACGCAGAGGAGGACTGTGGCGGCTTTCGCAGCCAGCCTCACCCCAAGGGTGCACCCCCAGGGCTCTGGCTGCAAATCAAAGTGGCAGCTCTGCAGCAAGAGCTGGGCTGCTTGTCCAGCTCAACGCAGCGCAGTTGAGAGCAGCTGGCTCCCACTACCTGATCACCACTCGCCAGCTCGGATGAAAGCAGAAAGCGCATCTGCAGGGGGACTCAATCTGTCAAGAAAAGAACTCAGAGTGTACCTGCAGTGGTCAGAACTGTGGAACACCTGGCCCCTACTTCACCAGTCTACCTGCCTGCCCCTCTGCTGTCTCCACCTCTGACAAAGCACGCAGCTCCGAGAAGGACTTTCAAACAAAGAGAAGGCGAAGAAAACAGGTTTTAAAAAAGCAAAACACCCACAACTTTCCCAAGTCTACAATGATCTGGAATAATTTAATGAGTGAATCGACCCGGAAACACATTTCCAGCACATCATGATCAAACTGCGCTTAGTGTCATTTCCTGGCAGCAGATCACAGTGGTCAACCATGCGTCTCGCACAGGCTTTTTTATTCTTTTGCATATGAATGTTCACAGAAGTTTGTTCACAACAGCCAGATGCAGGAATCAATCCAATTACCTAACAGCTAGTGAACTATACCACAACAAAGTGTGATACAGCCATAGGATAAATACTATTCAGAAAAAAAACCACAAATGAAATATTGATACATGCAACAACACGGATGGGTTTAAATATCTTTACGGTAAGTGAAAAAAGTCAGACACAAAAGCTTACACACAGTAATGATTCCTTTTATAAGGTATTTTAGAAAATATAAAATTATGGTGACATAAAGCAGATCAATGATTGCCAAGGGGTGGGACTAAACACCGAGGGACGTCAGGAGACTTTAGGGACTGAAGGAAATGTTCTGTATTGTGATAGTGGTGGTGGCTACGTAATTAGATGCACTTCTCAACATTTATTCATCTGTACACTTAAGTGGGTGAAATTCATTTAATGCAAATCACACTTCAATGACGCTGATTTTAAGACATGTTTAGAAAAACCATGAGTAGATTCTCTACAATTAAATTGGGGACCTCTGAACTATGTCATGTTGTCTCAATTTGCTATAATTGGAAGGAATCTTAGAGATAGCTGAGCCAATCTCTGTTTTACACAGGATGAAGTTGAAGTTGAGGGAAAAGTGACTTTCCTAAGGTCTCCCATCTGTTTAATAAGGAGGCTTGGACTAGAAGCTGCTCCCCTGAATCTCTAACGTGTGCTCTGGGTTTCCCAGGATACCGTCGTCTCTTCTGAGGCTATTAGCCATGCCTTATTGATCTTCCCTCCTCCACTCCCAGCTTCCACCAGCAGTCACCCAATCAAGACCATCTGCATACGGCACTTGGTGCTACATATGGTGTTGAATTAATAGACCCCAAGAAACAGAGGCTAGAGAAGGAACACTGAAAGGGGAGAAAGAGAGCAGATCATCATTCAACGCGCATGTAATGCCACAACCTCAGTGCATATAAACGAAAAGGAAGGGTGTTTTAGTAGTTCTATTTTTAAAATTTTAATTTAATCTAATGAATTCAATTTCAAATATTATATATTTCTAGAATTTTTATTTTGCATAGCCTTTTAAACTTTCACAAAGGTTTCTGCATTTGGTTACATCGCAGTTGATCAAACGATTTCATCATCATTCTTAACAGGTAAAGAAACGGAGACTTGGAGAAGAGCCAGGACCAGCACGCAGGAGGTCCGACACCAGGGCCTCTGCTCTCTCCACCACCGGGAGGACAGCGCGTGAAGAAGGCGGTGAGAATGCGCCTTCTCCGTGGGCTTGCACTGACTGTCCGGCTCGGAATCGCCAGTCAGTATCCTGGCGCCATCTCTTAGCACAGGGGTTCTTAGCCTTTTTTGTTCCGTGGCCCCTTACTAAGCCCACACTATGTGTGTATTATTTAATAAATATCTCACATCCGCATCAGCACGTCCCCACAAGAAGAATGTTTTTTGAATTTCAATTGAAGCGTATTACCCCTTGTTAAGAAGCCCTGTCTTAGAGTGATAAAGACATTAAACTGCACTGAGAAGCCACACTGCCTGAGAAGACAAAGATGAAGCACATCCTACTTCTGCCTGTGTTTTAGGACTCTAAAGATATTGGGTGCACAATGAAAATTACTAATTTAATATAAAATCATGTGATAATAACCACTCAAAAAATCAGACACTCGAGGGAGGAGGTAAGCTAGAGTTCTCTGCGTGCCAGCAACAGAAACTCATTCTGGCCAGTTTATAAGAAATGGATTTGTAGGGAAGATATTAGGCAGCTCATAGAATGGAGGGGAAAGCTGGAAACTCAAGGCCAGAAATAGGCCAAGATCCAGGGGCAGGAGAGCAGCAGTGCCCCCACGGAGAGGACCTGATCAGAATCACAGGACACCCAACTTCCACTCCAGCTGACCCCAAACACCACCTGTACCCTGTGCCTGTACCGACTGCACTTCCCATTGGCACCTGGGGAGAATCCCCTCTGGAGCAGATGCACCTTTCCTGTGGACAGCCAGCAGAAGGCACCCGACCGGGTCTGCACCCAACTCAGTGCCCAACTCACTCGCGTGAACACACACGCGCACGTGTGCACACTGCGTGCATACACACATATGCATGCACATACACACGCACACTCTATGAGCACACACAACAGAGACTTGTGAGCACTGCACCACCGCCTTAGCCCACCTGAGCTCGGCACAGCTGCAGAGGACAGGTCACGCCCTGCCGCCCGTGGCCTTCCCCCAAGGGCTGTTGGCTGCCCTGTTCTTTTTCTCCAAGCGACCTCCAGAGCAACCTTCAGCCCACGGGGATGGAAGTCAGGAGATAACGCTCCAGGCTCCCTGTCCTCTAGCAGGACAATTCTGAGGCACCGTCTCCACGGTTCCAACAGGGGTCCCCAGTGAGAAGAAGCCCCAGGGACTCACCGATGCACACTCTGTTGGCTTCTGTTCCTTCCCCGCCTCATTCTGCCCACCCCTCTCCCTTTAGGTCTCGGCATCACCTCCCAGGTGAAATGGCCTGGGCCCCTGCTGGCCTCAGAGCTGCTTGGGATCTTGTGTGCACTGTGCCTGGGAAAGGAGTGGCTCGGCCACCCAGCATGTTGGCAATCATGTGGAAAGCAAAACCCCCAATGTCTCTACCGGAAGGGAGAAACAGAACCTGCCTGCCCCTGAGCTGGATGGAATTACGACGGACACCATCTGGAACAAGGCTGGCAGCATGGCTGCCACGCCAGAGCCCTCCCTTTCTCTCTGGATGTCTCCTGTGCCAGGAAGAGTCTTGCCGGGAGAACAGAAACCACTCTGGGTATTTAAAAGTGTGGAAATTTGGTCCAGGGAAGGGACTACACAGTTACATGTAGCAAGAAACCAAAAAGGGCTTTGTTGAGATTAGCAACGGCAGCAGCTGCTACCTCCCCTGGGCTGTCAAGAGGAGACGGAAGGAGGAGGGAATGGTCTCAGAACCAGGGACCAGGGTTGCTGAGAGAAGTCAGAACCACAGCACTTGCCAAGCAGGAGCAACAAGGCTGCTGCCGGGATGCTACCAAAGCAGCGGAGGTGGGATGCCCAGGCTGCCCCTCCTCCCGCCCTCAGCCCCTGCTGGGGCCTCCCCTGGCTGAAGCCCGCTGAAGGAAGCTGGGGGCACTGCCACCAGGGTCAGCTCCCTGTGAAGAAGCGGAGCAGAGGGGGCGGGCACATAGCCAGCCCGGCCACATCCACAGCCCCTTCCGTGCCCACAGAGATGGCCCATCGGCACCTGGCAGGACAGACTCAGCGCCCTGCCCATCTTCAGCTCCATCTGTAGCCCGGCACGCTCTCCTCTCCAAGTTGAAGGTAACTCCTCCATTGAAAAGACAGGAGCAAGACAGGAACTAGAAAGCGCTGTCCTCAATGTGATGTGATGATCTGAAAATGCCTCCTTTCTCAAAACTCCGATTCCACAGCCTCTCCCGCCCTGGCGGCTCCCAGGGACTCCTGGCTTCTTCACCAGCATTGAGTAGGCATTCACTTCACACGCTAGCCGAGCTCCTAGTGATCAAGCGCACCGCCCCCCTTCACAGCAGGCTCTGCTCACTGACAGACATGCACCTGTTTTCTGAATGAATCGGCTAAGGCAGTGTATGAGTTTCCTACTGCTGCTGTAACAACCTACCACACACTCGTAGCTTAAAACAAAGCAAGTGTATTATCCACAGCCCTGGAGGCCAGAAGCCTCAAGTGGGCTGAAGTCAAGGTGCCACCTCCTGGCCTTTCCCGGCTCCTTTCCCTGGCTCTCAGCCCCGTCCTCCACCGTCAAGGTCAGCCGTGCAGGCTTCAGCTCTCCACGACTCTGACTTTCTGCCTCCCTCCCCATTTAAGGGCCCCTTGTGACTACACTCGGGGTAATCTCTCTACCCTAAGGTCAGCTGACTGGCAACCTTGTTTCCATCTGCCACCTCAATCCCCTCCCCATGCTCACATGTTCTGGGGCATATGGCCATCTTGGTGGGACTGTCAGTCATCATTAGGAGATCCTTTTCCTTAAAAATGGAGGCTAGGTCTTCAGACTCGAGTTCAGCCTGCTGCGTTCCTCCCGAGACAGGTGGGCAGTGCCATGACCTCCAGTGCTCTGCAGAGGGACGTGGGGCATGTCATCTCATTTCGACCTCCAATAACTCCAAGAGGCAGCTCTGCGTCCCTCTCACGCAGCAGGAAGTGGGGCTCAGAGACGGTGAAGTGGGGCACATCTGGCTGTGCCAGTCTGCTTCCCTCTGGCCTGCCTTCGTCTTCCCTCCTGGAACCCGGCATAACTCCTAGAGGTGGAAGAGCTGTGGGGCTAGAAGCTGCGAGCTAAGGATGGAGGCAGAGCAGGCAGCCAGGTGGGGCCTGGTGCTGACGGCTCCTGGAGCTGTTTCCTTCTGAGCGTCTTGTGGATGAGGCACTCTATTTGGGTTTGCGGTGCATGCAGCCGAATGCACGTTAATTAGTATAATCACATAGCTGTTAAGTAGTAGAGTGGGGACCAAACTCCTGGCTCCGTTGTCCGTGATAGTGCACAGCTCCCTGAAAGGGGCAGCGTGCAGAGTGAGGCCCCATCAGCCTCCGACCCCTCCCCAACACCCCCCATTGGGCTGGCCCCCACTCCAGCAGCACCAACTCCACCCACCAGGAAGGCTTCTCCCCTCCTTTCCTCAATTCAACATCCAAGATCAAATGCCACCTCCTCTTCCCAGGGTCCCCGAACACCTCGCCCTAGGGGCCTTTTCTACCTTTCAAACCACTCCTGAATCGCCCGTCGCGTCAAGTCTGGCTCTGCTATTCATGTGTTTGCACGTGTGCACTGCGCCCCCAAAGAACCTAAGGGCCTCGAGGGAGAGGACCTCATCCGAGACGACTTCGCAGCTCCTGCAATGCCAGCAGGTGCTGAGTGAAGGGCTGTTGATGGAGACCCATGGCAAGGTCCAAAGAGATGCTTTTTAAAGAAAAGGATTCCTTCCGCTTCCGTAAGGGTCTGCCCAGCCCATGGAGATTGCTTAAGAATGTTGAGATGCCCCAGGAGATACACCAGGGCCTATACCACAAGAAAAAAATTATAAGAAGGATGATATCACTAATGATTAGAGCATGTTTCAGGCCTTGCTCCAAGCTTTTCACATGTATTCTGCACAACCGCCCTTTAAGTAGAAACTACATCACCCCCATTTTTAGAAGAAGAAACTGAGGCACAGAGATTATAACAACAAGAGATGCCAGAATTGGGAATTTTGACCCTGAGCCACCTGACCTGTCTCTTCACTCTTCTCTCAAGGTCACCTTAGCAACAGCCTCCAGATGCAACCTCCATTCGCCGCAATCCAAACTCCCCTGACTTCCGAATGTAGCTTCCTCCCTGGGTCTCCTCCTGGTTCAGCTGCTCCCGACCTTCAGGAGAGTCTCCCCCCACACCTGGTTCAACCCAGCTCCGCGAACTCCCAGGGGCAGCGTCCCATCAGTCCGAGGAGACCAGCCCCCTAGGAGGTCAACCACGTGAACTCCACACTCGCACCCAGCAGGTGCCTCAGGCCTCGGGGGCACACACGGGCAGGTTGCAGGCTTGAGTGTGCAGCAGCGTCTTGCCCATGCAGGTTGCGGCCCCACCCCAGCGACTCGCATTCAGTGGGTCTGCAGGCGTGGCGCAGGAATCTGCACTTTAAT